>JAUTBQ010152786.1:0-11324 GCA_032361185.1 Lepetodrilus ovalis | reverse complement strand
GGAAGCCCCCCCCCCCCCCCCCGCCCCTCCCCTCTTTAAAATAATTAAATGTCTCGAAGAATGGCGAGTATACTGGATATTATAGCATTTTGTTTTGGCAATATTAGGGGATAACGAAACACCACCAGCACTCCCCCACAAATTAACATTACAGTATTACAGGAAAATCGCATTGGTTGTGCAGTCCTCATGTCTTCCCGTGTTTTAATTGAATTAGGCCCGAAGGAATGCTCGAGATGTAGGCCTAGTTAGTGTCGCCCTTCTACACCACAGTCATGATAGTAGGAAGTCTCAACAGTCTGCACGTGACGGTCAATCACGGCGACAAGTCGACAAGTCGCATTGTATAAAATAATAATTATAAATCACACGTAGGCATGAATTGAACTCCAGCAGTTTCTCACGTCATTATTTCATAAATGACATTGCACAATTCACTGACCAGAACGAAATTTAGGCATATTCTCACATATTCCATAATCATTACGAAAGTAACATCTGTTACAGACCTATTAGGATGCTGACTTAATGTAATATATAAATTATTGTGAATACCCGGTAGTCGTTCATTGGAACGTTAGAGATCAATACGTGGAGTTTATCCATGCAGATAGGCGTATATTATGTATTATACACGGCTTTTAATATTTCTTGATACAGGTGTATGTCATATGGAAACATTTGGTCTAATATTAATAATGATTGAGCAGTGAATTTTAAAGGATGACCAAGCAGAAGCATTCTAGCTCGTCGAGATAAAGCAAATGAATGCAGCCTTGCTTAGACGAGACTCCAGTATATAGGCTATATAGGTATCGCATTCAAATTTACATTTCAATAAATCGACGAATTAGTTCGATTTTAAAAGCTTCTCGCGGCATATACTAGCTAGTATAAGTAGAGTTCTATATTTCGAATATCTATTTATATTTAAAGAAGTAGACTTAATTAAAAATAATAAGTATTTTTTTTGTATGTTTTCAAGATTATACCCGATAAAGCCTTCGTCTAGCGAATATCTGTAAATAGTTTGCCCATGGACATTTATTTGTCTACCATAGCAACATATAAATACTTTGAGCTTGTGCGCTATAATCTAGTTATATTTAGAGTTTCTGTCATTCTTCCGGTCTGACAAGCACTGAGCGTAATACGCCTTTATAAACACAGCATGTAAACATTGACAAAATGAACGGTATGACATGCCAGAGCCATCGCAAGGCCACGTGCACATTGATGCCCAAATCACCAGCTGATCACATGATAAGTCGAATCTGATTGGCTGTCACGACCATGCCCCCTATTTTCATTGGTTGATTGCTCCCCGCCCTCGCCTTGAATGTGAGAGTAGGTTTGTGTACAGTCACTATACGCGATGTAGCATAGAGCCTTTGATCACGTTAGAATCGAACATATCTGAAAATGGTCGAGGATATGAGATCATATCCACCATCACCACCGAATACTCCACCAGTTGAAGTTAAGGTAAGTGTACTTTTTAGTCTCAACAATTTCTGTTTCCATTTATTTATCGTCTGTTCTACATTTTTACTCAGACTGTCGATCGCGACAAATGATCATTTTCTCTCCATTTCTGGGTACAATATGAACAGTTACATATAGATCTGTATTAAACAATCATGTATTTATTGAAAATAACAACTCTGATATACCCAAAAAATTACCCACATAGTCAGACAGAATCGGCGAGTTCTCCTCGTAGTCTTACTCATTTCCAAATGTTTGTAAACAAAGCGATTTGCTGATCGCGTATGCAGCAGACCTGAAACGCTGCGAATTTCTGTCAAATCGATCGTATCGGCAAATGCAAGATGCATATGGTGTAATCATTAATGTGCACGACAGAAGTGCATGATCGCCGACAGCCGAGACATTTTGTGAGAAATCGGGAGCTGTTGATATTTTTAGGTGTGGTCACTCTCGCAGCCATTCGGCATCCGTCACCAGATCCGACTCTTGCTGCTTCGAAAACATGTATGATCGTTGCTGCAAAAAGCAGACGTGCAGATCACGTGATGCATAAACATGATCACATATCTACTAAAGTTACTTTATTTGCACTAATGCATATGTTTATGTTGATTAGTCTATTTTTCTCCAGCGTATCTCCCGAACCGGAAGTTAACGCCTCTTTGTTAACGTACTTGACCTTGTCCCCCATATTAGGAAGGTCTACACACATTGAGCACGTGCTTGTTCACGTAGTAAAAGACGGCTTGCATCAGAAATTGCATGCGCCGTTTTGGGCGTTGATCTCCTTAACCTTGGTTCTTGAAAAGAAAAGAAAAAACATTAATAGAAAATACTAGACAATGATATCTAGCACATTTGCTAGAGTTGCATTCGAAATTATACGGGATTCAGTAGATCTACCGTAGCTAGCAAATGAGGCATGGTGGGCAGCTGCCCTCCATAGTCGTTTTACCCAACTACAGTATGTTATTTCGCTCATAAATCTCGAATATCACTTTGTAATTTTCATTCAACTTCCCCCTGTGATAATAAAATAGTTATCTAAGGCCCTGCGATTGTTAATAATAAACATAGCATAATGTCAATATAAACACATCAATGAATATTAGTAAAATTTGTTTATTGAAATATATTTGAAAGTTGATAAAAATTGCTTTACAGGATAAAGTCATGGTTCTACACACGACTCTCCAACCCTGTCAGGACCCCCTGGAGCGAGACGCAGTGGAGACACTGTTGGCAATGGGAGGCAAGAGGAAGAGAGATGCTGATGAGATCTATCCAGGGGTCATGACCCCTCCTCATTCAGAAGGGTCACGGTCGCCATGTCAAGATGACCTGGAACCCAGAAGCTTTAGCTACAGGAAGGAGTCAAAACTAGCTCAGGTAAATATTATTAGGAGATAAAACATTAATAATCATAATGGAATAAATAATGAAGATAATAATAACAGCAACATTAAAAAAAAAATTGGGAGGTTAATTTGTTCAAATCAGTTCTACTGACTATAAAATATTATTTTTTTGTTTAATTTTTGTTCAATGTAAGTTGTTATTTTACGTAACATAATATACATTTCAGGGATAGCAAATAACTTTAAAACTTACTCACCATAATAGTGATACAAATGAATTTCTACTCGCTCTTAAGCTGTTAAGATAACTTTAGCGTTGGCAGACGGTAGAAATGGCCCAGGTGAATGACTGAATGTTAATTTTGAACCCTGCATTTATTATTTATCACCTATTCTTCCAGTCTTGCTAGTGCTCAGTATTATGCCTATAAGCATAGCATTGTAAATTATTGACACATTTTACAAATCTATTCATTTTAATTTCTGTCTTCAGCTCCTATTGGGGCATCATTTACTGCCATCCGAATTTGAAAGACCAACCATCAAGGAACGGCCTAGTCTCACAGACAAACACCGTTTCCGGCCATATTCAGTCATTGTTTCACCCAGACCATGTTTGAACACTAGAGTCCAATCTCAGGAACAGCCCATCAATCTTTCTCAGAAGCGAGTTCTGAGCACGGAAAATATATCTCCACCTACCTCTCCCGCACTTTCGTTTTCGTCAAACGGGACATCTTCAAGCATCGAGATCAATCGCGATGTTTCCAGCAATCCTAGACCTCGAGGTCAAGTGTCCAATAAATACACAGTTCTCACGAGCCCAGTGCCCAAATTGGATGGAGAAAAGGGGAGACCACTCTCGACGAACAATTGCAAACCGATTGCCGTCTGCCCGACTGTGCCACAGTCTTCGCCGGGATCTCAGATTCCGCTCGTTTTTACCAGCGTGGACGGAAAGCTGATCTCGTTGCCCTCGGTACTGCAAGTTTTTGTGGTCAATCCTGCCAACAATGGACCGAAAAAGGACCCGAGTGTCGTCAAGGGGGACAACTTTTGCCCGATAGCTCCACATCCGATTGTGGTCCAGCCCGGGTGTAAGCTGGAGGACAGTATCGTGAAGGACATCAAGCGGAGGAGGACTCACATGTGCGCCTACCCCGGCTGTGATAAGACCTACTTCAAGAGCTCCCACCTTAAGGCCCATATCAGAACTCATACAGGTAATTTATTAGGATTATATCGGGGGGAAGTTAAATCAACCTGGTTTTTTTATGTAGTATCTTTGCAACCTGCCCTGCAGGCAAGAAACTCAAAGTCTTGAGTCTGGAGCCCTATCATTTAGCACTAATTCATTCATTCCTATCATTTATCATAGTAAGTCTTCATTCATTCCCATCATTTATCATAGTAAGTCTTCATTCATTCCCATCATTTATCATAGTAAGTCTTCATTCATTCCTATAATTTATCATAGGAAGTCTTCCCATAAATAGTGGCCACTTGCAGACATGTTAATAATAAGGTTTTCTTCACAAATACTGCATTAAATTTGAGTTTTTGGCATAAAATCGTACTCAAAATACGATAATAAGTGCAATTTCTTTGTTTCCAGGAGAAAAGCCGTACATCTGCGACTGGGAGAGTTGCGCCAGAAAGTTTGCACGATCGGACGAGCTGTCGCGACACAAAAGAACGCACACGGGTGAGAAGAGGTTCGAGTGTGTCTCCTGTGACAGGAAGTTCATGAGAAGTGACCACCTTGCCAAACATTTGCGACGGCACTCCTCGAACAAGAAGGTTCCCGCCTGGCAGACGGAGCCAATCATCAAACTTCCCAACTCTTCTCCGAGCTCTACTGCGAGTTCTCCTTAGTTTGAAGGTCGTTATTGTTCATGGTTGCGTTGTATACTTTTGTTTCCAATGTCCTTGGAATTCAGTTTTGATATTGTGCTTGTACTTGTTGTAAGATACTGCCTTTTCCGACCTTGGTTGTCTCAGACATCCCGATTGGTTGGAATTGACTAGGTACATGTAACAGGATTGGCTGATATTTTGAAAGCTTGCTTTATGAAGTAAGAAACAGGGTAAAATGTAAGAAACAGGATACCACTACAATGTAGAATGCAATATGGAAAAGATGAATGAAACTGTTTTACTGGATGTTGGCCGAAGTCCATATGTTGTTTGTAACCACATTTTGGGCCATGGATAACTTAGTCGGAACCACATTTTGGCACTTGGCTAGCTTTGTTGCACTGCATATGTTGGCTCTTCCATAGCTGAGTTGTCCCCATACATTGACCCTGGAGCTTATCCTAGTTGCCGCACAACAATTAACCCTTGCTTTGTCTATTTGACCCTAATGTCCAAGCTTGCAAAGCCCAGTTGTTCCAAATGTTGGCCCTTGCAAAGCACAGTTGTCCAGAATGTTAGCCCTTGCAAAGCACAGTTGTCCCGAATGTTGGCTCTTAAATATATCTTAATTGCCCCACATGTTGGCTCTTGCATAGCATAGTTGTCCAATATGATGGCCCTTTCATAGCCTAGTTGGCCTAGGTCTAACCTAGTCCCACACATTGGCCCTGGCCTAGCCTAATTGTCCCACACTGGCTCTTGCATAGCCTAGTTTGTCCCCACATCATAGTGACCCTTGCATATATTAATAGCCTAGTCGTCCCAAATATGCCCTTGCATAGCCTAGTTTGTCCCTACAATGCGTTGGCCTTTTTCATATAGACTGGTCGTCCCACGTTGACCATTGCTTAGCCTAGTTGGTTGCCGCGTTGGCCAATGGCCGACCAACGAATGGCCTGTAGTCTGGCCTAGTTGTTCTGCCAGATTTACGGCCTTTTTTGTCCCACCACTGTCTTTCAATGCTGATGTTCTTCTTGCTCATGAAGAGTCAGTCTGTGTCCGATACAGAAATGTACTTTATACTGTGCGACAGTCGAACAATTGCATCACAGGGTATTACTACCACTGACGTGATCATTATTATCATTATTATCATCACTAGTATCATCACTAGTATCACTAGGTTCATCACTAGTATCATCACTAGTATCATCACTAGGATCATCACTAGTATCAGATATGGTCCTCTCCTCTGCAATCTGTATCCGCAATAGTTTTTGTTTTCGTGAAGAACGAAGAGTAGGGAAGGCATGGCAATTTTCCGCGGATCTACGGAAATCTTCGGATTTATTTGTCCAGGATGTGACTTTGGACCTGCAACCTGGGTGTGTTTTCCTGCTGAAATTACAAAATCTTTCTGTTGCCATGCCTGTTTCTGTAATATCCTTCCTATAAAATAGTAATAGGAGCTCTTGGATTACAGAGTTGTGGTTGTAGAAACACAAGTATATCGTGAAGGCTTTTGGGCGTTGCGACTATATTGAGTTAATGTGTTAATGTTAACCACCCCTCTCCCGGAGGCAACGAAGGATGCCCGTGATTCAGTGCTTGTGTTTAGTTGAGCAGAGAGAGAATCTGAGCTCAGAGAAACAAGAAATTGTATATTACCGTTATATATAATATTACCGTAGTCAATGCTTGGTTATTTAAAGTCGGATTCCTACTGAAAATTTAATTGGAATCATTCAAAGGGGAAGATATTCCTGATGCAACATAGGCACTAATTCATTCTATGACAAATAATATTTAAAAGTTTGTTCTTTTCTAATACATTATTATTGGGAGCATTATTATAACAATTTGAAGTTTTGTGAAATAACTTTATAATTAAAGTAATAATAATCTAATACTAATATCGTAAAGATGGAAAATAAGTTTGTAGAACTATTTACACAATCAAAATATCTAGCAACTAAATCATAATGTTTCGGGCGTATTTTCCAGAACGATCTTACTGGGTGCTGTCTGTTGTAGTTATGTTCATATTTTACATGTTCTGTTATTGTGATATGTTGACCGAAATGTTGACCACTAAGATTCTAATGTTGCACCGCTTTCTAGAGAGAAAGGGTCTAGGGGAGATCCCTTTGAAAATGGAAGCAAATATGGCAGCTATTTCCATCCATAGTTTCTTTAACCAAGAAATCGTCTTAATAAAGCTAGTCGCTGGAGAATGTTGTTTCAAATGTTGAAATTTGCAGTTAATATTATATAGCTCTATGATAGTAATGGCTGAATCTCTAATTCGTTTAAAAAAAAAAAAGTACCATAGCTATTGAATTTAATATAATTAGTATAGTTATGCTACATTTCTGATGACTTGCAATTAATTGATTTCTTGGTTGGTGGTCAAGACTTTTAATTTTGTTGGTGGTGCTATGTTGAAACGGTTATATTGAACAAGTTTCCACAATTTTGTTTAACTGTTTGATATGATGATGCTGTTGTTTAATTTGTTTTTATGTTGCTATGAACATATTTGAATGTACTATTTGACCACAACATTTTGGATGATATTCCTATACATTTTATGCTATTTTTCATATTTTTAATGACAGATGTAAAGATTTGCCATGGCAGCAATGTTTGAACTTATTTCTATTATAATTTATACACATTCTAATATCTTGTCATCCATCTACACATTCACATCATCCTGTATCTTTTAAAGTATACTAGTATTTAATTAAGATTTGTTTACTTATTAAAATTTGATTACATTCATTTCATCTTTCTAACCATATACATTATTCATTTATTTTCTATAGCAGTTTCACATGTGTGAGACTTTAACCCTTTCCAAGCTGGAGACAACCACATGTGCACAATAGTGTTTGTGATTAAGCCAGCAGCGAAAGGGTTAACTTGATAAGTAATGTAAAGAATTTTTTTGGCCAATTCCAATTTATCAAGTGCAGATAGTTAAAAGTTTACCATACTGCACTATTGTGACATTTTCATTATCTAACAGATAGAGAAATAGGACATCTTTAAAATGTAAACAAACTTCTTACATTAAGTACATGTAGACTAGTTTCTACCAGTATAATAAATTCACACTGACATGTTCTTTTACCCTTTTGCGTTGTTTAGTAACATTTTGGTTGATATTATATTTAATATTTTTACAGTTGCCATGGTTACCACAATGCACCCCCCCACCACTTTGAAAACAACTTGTACATACTTCATATTATTTATTTACAAATCTGTTTGTACGAATTGTCGTAAAATAAAAAAAAACTTTATTAAACTTTATTCATAGTTTTAGTTTTGTATGACTCCTACTTACAAAATGAAAACAACTAACATGGTAATTGTATTTCTTATCTGCAACGCATATATATGTATTCACAAGACTTTTGTCACTTACAGACGTATGTTTAGCTGGGCCTTTTTGAGGATATTATATAACTACATTTTAAATAATTCAGTACTCGTTGGAAATGGATTATTTTATATTATATATTTATAGCCAAGCTAATGGTAAGACGTACAGGCAAACAGATCTGATTAAAATAGAGAATAAAAACATTCATTGTGATTTGTGAATAATTCACAACATGAATGCCGCGGGCAATGTTAACTTTGTCTGATGGGAGTTCAAGGACAAACTATTTGAGAGACAATTGGGAAACATGTGACAGGATATGACTGAAATGAGCTGGAATAAATCTTAACACAAAGCTGACTAGTTGACATTTAAAAGTTCGAATTAATAGAAGAAATTAATAAGCCAATTTCGAACATAGGCCTATAACCATCATACTATAATCGCAGTGCAGCCATATCGAACAATACAAATGTTGAGCCATGCAGCAGTAATAAGACATCATCTATCATGTCTACGAAAATATAGGTTGTATACTCCCCAGGGTGGTGAGAAGAAAAACTACACGGACCCATTAAGCGGGGATACTACTATGGCGCTAAAAGTGGACTTGGCACATTATAAATATACTGTAGCCTTATTAGTATATTACTATTATAACCCAAGCCCGTTACCATGTTATATAGCGTATGAAAGAGCTGTCGCTGATTTTGGTAATTTGAGTGACGTTTAAATCTAATGATGACTGATACTGCCTAAAAGTGCACGCTCGCTAAAATAGCTTCATATAATATCTTAATCTTGCATCATAAAGAAGTTCTTGCAAGCAATAAATCTGTGGTAACTGATCTTGTTGCACTGGTATCAGACTTATTCGGACCTGTTTCTAATAGGTCTATAAAGTTGATTCTTATATTGGCCTATATATCTGGGTATAGTTTCTCGAAGTGATCTCTTATACATGGCGGCACTTGCGAGAGCGCATGTCTCTTAATGGATATGAGAACTTCGAGAAATCATACCCTAAGGGCTTATTCTCGAAACGTTCTTCCGATCGTCTAAGAACTTTCGTAGCCCTACGAACGTTTCGAGAATAGGCCCCCTAGTCTCTCCTTTCAATCATAGAATGTGTACTTCGCCTCTTAGGATCACGAAGTATATGAATATTCGAGTATTATGCATTTCCCACCGGTATTTACTATGAAAACGAATACAAGAAAGCATATGCAGTAGCAGGTCATTTCATCTCTATTTCATATGCAAAAAGGCAATTAACGTACACAAATTACGGTAATTGAAACAAAATTGAGACTGGAAGCAGGCCATGGTAACATATTTGATTCAGCATTGAAAACAGTTCGAATTAGCCTTGGACAAAGGTCAGAATAAAAAGGATATTTAATACGAATCAACCAGGTCCGAATAGAGCCAAGGTCCGAATAGAATAAGCCTTGATTCATTCCAAGTGACTTAGCACTATATTAACGTTACTTCACTGATGGGTGCATGGGATCGATTACATGACGGCAAAGCTAGTTATATAGTGACATAGATCTACTTCTGAATACATGGGATATCATTGTCGCTCAAGCATGAGGCAGATGGTCAGATACTGTTCTGATGTTAACTTGAACTTGTATCAAATTCTTAGTGCAAGACGTCTATTTTCGGCAATGATTAGAATTACTCGTGGTTGCGTCAGTGTAGCTGTACCGTTGTATTTAACCCCCTTCCTGCTGGTATATGCGCATACAATGCTCTTTGTGGCATCTCTTGTTGCTCCCATCGTGGATAGAGTTAAAATCATACAATCACGGTTACTTGGCCTATATGCTTTGACATGAACATACGACGTTTTAACTGAAGATATAGGTAGAGATAGGTAGACCTATTAAATAGCATGGGTAGAACTAAGTGTAAATTTACAGATAGTAGCCAGGAGGGCACTCTGTTCTGGAAACTAGTGCCCGTCTAAATATATAAGGGCCCTTATTTTTCCTTATAAAGTAGTGTTTAATAATATATAGCAAGTATATGTATAAAGCTGACTGGATAATAGAGGTTCTTACTTAATGAAAATTGAAGTTAATTAAATGGAACATGCTATTCAAATTTAAATGGGCCAAAGGGGCACGCCAGAAATGAAGTTAGCATGCCCGCCAGTGTTAAATAAGTCCCATTGGCCCGTGCACGGCAGTGCTATTTCTACCCCCGTATATATCCTTTGACTAGCAATTGCTATAAGAATATAAATGAGTGCTTTATTTAATCTAACACTGGTTATCAATCTTTTCATTTTAAATTGAAAGTCTTTGACATGCTTATTGATCAGTAAGTTTCAATTTAGGTGTAATTTCTTATTTGAAAATCAACTAGATTTTCAAGTTTTCAATCCGAATATCCTTAAGTATACTTCCCCTACTATATAGCTAATGCAGACGGATAATTAAGTTACGAAGTTGAAGGAAAGTAACTTTTGATCAGCAATGTTGCATTCCACGATTTGACTACTTCTCAGATGAGTGGATGCCATACTATTGTTTTACTGAGCAACCGCGAAAAGACGTATCTTTAATTTTTAACTTCAATTTCATCCACAGCATCAATATACATGTACTATAATTATTGTTATATAGTATGTACGTGATTAACTGCATCATTTCAGTATGGACGTTGATATGGTTAAGCATGGTTGCATGCACATACGATATCCCCAACACTTGATTATATTTCAACATGGGGGCCTCAAATGCAACAGCATTTGATAAAAGTGAAACACCTATATCATAGTCCTCTCCTGAACAATTTCGTCAGGTATGGATGAAAGAGTCCCGCTGGGACGTAAAGCAACAATCCACTCTCACTAACACTTCTCAACAATTAATACCAGTCTGGCTTTCATGAGACACATCACGGACGCACGCACACATACCGGTAGTATAACAAATATGTGCGTTAGTAGGGAACTCGATTACAGGACATTATCTGACTCAAATGTCCAATCCCTCCTGCATGAGTCTAGGTATAACAAACATGCATATAGGTAGCATCCTCGAAATCCCCGTCATTATTATGACTACACTTTACCGTCAAAAGTATAATCAGAATGGCCGGTGTTTCCAGGATGGCGTCTGCATTTAACTTTCAAGTAACCGAAGTCGATTGCTATAGAGTATAGTACGTTAATAAACTCTCTCTCTCTCTCTCTCTCTCTCTCTCTCTCTCTC
>JAUTBQ010152775.1:0-13754 GCA_032361185.1 Lepetodrilus ovalis | reverse complement strand
ACACCCTTCGGTTCCTACCTCGTATTCCCTCCTGTACCCTATCACCTATGTGCACTTTAACCCTATGAACTTCTCTAGAGAAACCTATAAGGGTGGGGGTTCTTTTGGAGACCCTAGGGGGTGTTAGGAGTTCGTAGGGAAGACCAGGGGTCTGAGAGGGTACCCCCTCGTCCCACAAGAGAAATCCCCCACAATTACACTAACATACACTCCATACTTAGTCTAGTACCTTAAGTACTCCTAGGTACCACATAGTGTATGACAGATACTCTTAAGATAATCCCTCATATGTATACATAAGTTACATAAGTAAATAAATGGATATCTAAAGAACTCTATGGAGCTATCCTTAAGATAATAATTAAGGTATAATACTATAATATTAATACTAAGGTACTAAAGAGTACTATAGGAAATACTACAGAGTACCAAAGAGTACTTCAGAGCACTAAGGAACCCTATAGTACCAGAGAATACCAAGTACCTCAGAACACTAAAGATGGAGTTATTAGAATATGCCTAAAGGTAGTACTGAAGATAAGCCTAAGAGAAGACTAAAGCCTAAGGTCATTATACGAGAGGGCCGTAAGGATAAGGTCTGTAAGAGGAATGACACTAGATCTCTAGGGAGAACCTTTGGTCAGCTAGACGACTCTGAGAAGTTCCAGCTTATACAGATGTACAGAGAGGGAGCTACCTATGGTGAGATCTCTAAGAAGCTTAATGTAGATATGAACCTATGTAAGATGGAAGTATCTTTATTAATTAAGGAACTTAACTTAGTACAATCAACTAATAAACAACTGAACCCCCATGTAAAAGTACTTAACTTACCAGATAGGAATATATCTAAAGAGATTACAGATGAGTTCATAGAATTAGTAAAGAGTAATTGGGAGATCTTTGCATTTAACTTTGCTACTACAAGAGATACTGAGTATAGCTTAAGGGGTGCAGGACTACATAAGTTACCTAAGGGTACCTCAGCCAGTACTAAAGCATTTATCTATAGGGTACGTTCACAGTACCTAAGGAACATCCCAGAGATTAAGAAGGAGATACAGAGAGTAACTAAGCAGATTATACTGGAAGAGAATGTAGATAGAAACTATACAGTACGTGAGATACTTGGTCAACTAGAGGAAGAGAAGCTACTCAGAGCGGATAATCCAGGTAGCAGGAAGAATAGTATAGCTTTGATAAGAATGCTTGGGGATTGTTGTGGAGCCTTTAGTACTAACATTAAGGTAGAACAAGTAGACAGTAAGTCAGCCTTGGATCAGCTTATAGAATTAGCAGAGAATGAAGTAGACTCTAGTACAGAGATATTACCTATAGGTACTTATACTATGGAAGATGTTGAAGGGGATCTAGTGTCTGAGGAACCTCTCTAATGGATATAAATACTAAGATAGCTAAGTTATGCCTAAGATGGAAGAAGGCTCCTGAAAAGATGCCTGAGGAGCTCTTCGGAATAACTCTATCCTCTCAGCAATTGCCTATCTACTTAAATGCCTTAAGTTACGAAAGTAGGACTATAGTTAAATCAGCTACAGGTACAGGTAAGACAACTACACTAGCCTTAGTTATCTTCCATCAATTACTAACAGAGGCAGAGGTAGGTATCATGGCGTGTTCCCCTTCTTCTGCTCAGCTTAAGTCAGGCTTAATTAAAGAAGTACGTAAGATGTTAGCTATCTGCAAGATACCTGAGATAGTAGACATCTTCGAGATTCAGCAAGATAACTTACATAGGAAGGATCTGAGGGGCTCCCACTACTGTTTCTTCCGTACTGCTGATGCACAGAATGTGGAGAACCTCTCTGGCTTTCATGCTAAGAAAACTATCATAATGATTGATGAGGCCTCGGCAGTAGGTGAGGATGCTATGGGAGCACTTAAGGGGAACCTTACAGAGAAGGGTAGCTCTATGATACAAACCTCTAATCCCTCTCGTTCAGCAGGACCCTTCTTCAAGATCTTCAGAGATAAGCCTAATGGTTATCAACTGTTCACCCTTACTGCTATTGATTGCCCACGTATCTCTCGTACCTGGATTAAAGAGATGGAAGATACTTATGGCAAGGACTCTGATGTATACAGGGTACGTATCCTAGGAGAGTTTCCACGATCCTCTTCCTCCCTCTTCCTCTCTAGTGATTTAATAGAAGGAGCAATGAAGAGGAATTTAGACCCTATAGATTACAAGAACTCTCAGATAATCATGGGAGTAGATGTAGCTAGATTCGGGGATGACAGTAGTGTTATAGCTATCCGTCAGGGTCCTAAGCTATTAGACTTATCAGTATACTCAGGGATAGATACAATGGAGTTCTCAGGTATAATCCACGATAGCTACAGAAGATTCTCAGGAGTCTCTGCTATTGTTGTAGATGCCGTGGGGGTAGGTGCAGGAGTAGCTGATAGACTGAAGGAACTGGGGTTACCAGTGATAGAGTTCAATGCAGGGTCTAGAAGTAGTGACCCTCGTATTTATTTCAACTTAAGAGCAGAGATGTACCAGCTACTGAAGGACTGGTTAATATCCGCAGATATACCTAAGGTACAAGAGCTAGAGGAAGAACTAAGGAGTATCTCCTATGGCTTTAATTCTAAGAATCAATTACAGATGTTAACTAAGAAGGACATGAAGAAACTAGGTTTCTCTTCTCCAGATAGGGTAGATGCTATAAAGTTTACCTTGTATCAAGGGACCTCAGGCATGAGGAGAGTACAGCAGAGGAGACCAGGGAGAGGGATTCGTAGAGTAAACCGTTGGGGCTGAGAGTACAGAAGGATACATTCAATAGTATATGGAGATAATTAATGTTAGAGATTAGAGGTGCAGAGGAGATCGTAGAGGAACTCCTTGAGAATGAACTAGAGGCTGAAGGTCTCTTAGAAGATGCAGAGGAAGATTACTCTAGCGAACTTAGCTCACATATCACTCGTTCCTTCCAGGTAAACAAGGATGCTAGGGAGAACGGTGGAGTAGAGCAAATGATAGAGGAGTCCTTACTAGCTTTCAATGGTGAGTACACCTCAGAACAGAAGAGAGCTATTGGAACTGGTTCCCAACTATGGATGAATGTTACATCTATTAAATGTAGAGCTGCATCCTCTTGGATACAAGATATCCTAGTTGGCACTAAGGCATATGCACTTAGACCTACTCCTGTTCCGGAGCTACCAGCAGAGATAAGAGATATGGTAGATGAACTAGTACAACAGGAGTTCAACCTCTACCAAGAGAAGAAGAATGCCACTAGGGAAGCTGAAGCACAACAACAGGCACAACAGGGCCCTCAAGAGCCTAATAGTAAGTCTGTAGCTAAACAGTCAGCAGATACTATTAAAGAGATTAATGAGTTCAAGAGAGATCTTAATGAATTAGTATTAGATCAACTTAATATAGAAAGTAATGAAGCCTTTGCCCCTATGTCCAGAGCAGTAGAGGATTCTTTTGTACAGGGTAAATGGGATAAAGCCTTAGGAGAGTTTATAGATGACTTCACTGTATTCCCTACAGCTATCTTAAAAGGACCAGTTATTAGTAGAGATAAGAAGATAACTTGGAAAGATGGGGAGCATATAGTAACAGAGGAGTATAGATTCTATAATAAGAGAATAAACCCTATAGACATCTATCCATCCTCTGAGGCAGAGAGCCCTAATGATGGAGACTTTATAGAGCATATCAGACTACAGAGAGCAGACCTAGCAGCCCTAGCTAATGCTCCGGAGGAAGAAGGGTATAAGACTGAGGTTATATGGGATATCCTAGAGAAGGGACCTAAGGGTGCTTATTTCATGGATGATACTCTAGAGACTATTAAAGCAGATGAGGAACAGAGAGGAACTAAAGAGGAAGCTAATAGGAATATCTTTCATGGACTACATTATTTCGGAGCTGTACCTAATAAGACACTGAGAGAATGGGGCTTACCTATAGCTGGTAAACCAGAGGATGTTACAGAAGTAGAGGCTATTCATGTAGGTGGGAGAGTAATCAAATGTAAAGTCAATGAAGACCCCTTAGGGAGACGGCCATACTTTATTGCATCTTTCCAAAGTAGAACAGGAGCCTTCTGGGGGACTAGCTTACCATGGTTACTCCGAGATATCCAAAGGATGTGTAATGCAGCTGCTAGATCCTTAGCAGACAATATGGGATTATCCTCAGGACCACAATGTGAAGTACAATCAGATAGACTAGCTAGTGACGGAGCTATTGATGAGATGTACCCTAGGAAGATCTGGGAGGTATTCTCAGATCCAGCAGGAAACAATGGGCAAGCTGTACGATTCTTCACTGTACCATCGAATGCTTCAGAGCTCTTAGCTGTATATGATAGGTTCGAGGCTATGGCTGATGATGTCTCTATGGTGCCTAGATACGCCTACAGCAACGATGGTACACAAGGTGCACACCAGACATACTCTGGCTTAGCTATGTTGCTTGAGGGAGCTTCTAAGGGCATTAAAGGGTGTATCAGACGTATAGACTATGGAGTAATTATACCTAGAGTACAATTTGAGTTCCATAAGATCATGATGAAAGGAGAACTTAAATACACTGGAGATATAGAAATAGAGGCCCTAGGGTCTGGTAGTTTAACTATGAAGGCTACAGAGGAACTTAAGAGACAAGAGTTCCTGAGAATCATCTCACAACCAGCAGTACTTCAAGCAGTAGGAACAGAGGGTGTACTCAGGATTGCTAGTAAGGTTGGGGAGGGCTTAGGTTTTACAGAGAACATCGTACCTACTCGCTGGGAACTGAAGCAGAGGGAAGAGAAGGAAGCTGAGTTAGCTGCTGCTAATCAACAGGCACAGATGGACCTCAGGTTAGCTCCTACAAAACTACAAGTAGATGGACAAAAGGAGATGCACCAGGCTACACAAGAGGTAGCTGTGAGAGGACAGGACCTTAAGTTAGCTCAAGAGCAAGCTAAGTTAGATGTCAAAGCTAGAGCAGAGGACTTAAGATTACAGAGCAATATCCAGAGGGATGAAGCTACACTGAAGAAGACTTCAATGCAAGAGGAGACTAAGAGGGATATGACATCTAAATCTATAGCTCTATCTCTACAGACCGCTGGCACTGGCTCTCAAGATAAGAGTAATATCTAATAAGTTACATTAAAGGAGCTACTGTTATAAGGTAGCTCCTTAAGTAAAACTAATGTAAGAGGGATAAGCCGACGGGTGAACGTAGGTGCTACCTACACTTATGGCCCCTCTTATTCTACAGGAGTAGAGATGATTAAAGTATCAACTAAAGATAAGCTAGATATACATAAGCAAAGTAATGACTCCTTAATTAAGGTGATTGAGGAAGCAAGGGTGGGGACCCAGAAGAACGTTAATAATGTTAAGGAAGATCATCGGTTCTACCAGGGGAGACTCTCTAGTCTCGATGATATCTTAAGAATCCTCACTGATTAATAAAGCCCTTAGGGCTGAACTTTTGAAGGAGAATAAATGAGTAATAAAGAAGTAGATAAGGAAATTGCTGAGCTCGAAGAGTTAGTGTTTGGAGCCACGGATGAAGGTAAGGATGACGAAGAGGGAGCTACCGATCTCTCAGACTCTGAAGGATCTAAAGAAACTGGAGACCAACAGGCAGAAGCTAAGGATGTTGCGGAGCAGACTGAACCTAAACCTGAGACTAGCCAAGAGAAGATAGAGGTAAAGAGGGACGAACGTGATTGGAAATTCGAGTACCGGAAGGTACGTGCTGATTCCGACAGATTTAAGTATGAAGCTAGACAGACTATGAAGAGTCTCCGAGCTGAAGTAGCTGATCTTAAGGATAAACTAAAGGCTTCTGAGAAAGAAGTAGATGTATTCAAAGATACATTTACTGAAGAAGAAGTCTCTAAGTTAGGTGACGATGCTATCACAGTAATCAAGAAAGCCTCTAAGACTGCATCAGATGCTGTTAGAACTGAAATGGAATCAAAGCTTGACGAGGAAAGAACCCGTCGTCAGAACGCTGAGAAGATTGCAATTGAAGCTAAGAGTAAAGCTGAACACACGAACTTCCTAGAGAGATTAGCAAGAGTAGTTCCTAAGTACGACGAGATTGACCACGATGTAAGATTTGAGAAATTCTTGTATCAGGAAGATCCTATCAATGGTGGTCCCAGAATTAATTGGTTCAGGGAAGCCAATAGTAAGCGTGATGTAATGACAATTGCAGGATACATGAAAGACTTTGAGAAAGAGTACATGAGTCCTAAAGTTGATAAGCTTGCTACTGAGACCTCCCCTGTCACAGCCTCTAGTGCTGCTGACATCCCTACAAGTACTAACGCCAAAGATCCTGAGGTATGGGCTGTCTCCGAGATGGAGGAGTTCTATGACTCAGTTAATCGAGGTAAATACAAATTGAAGCCCTCGTTACTACAGAAGCACCAAGAACTGTGGGACACTCGTGTTGAGAAAGGGCTTATAGATTATACGAGGTAATTAATAAATGTCTATTCGAGGTGGAGCTAACGACTCCAAATATAATTCCGCAGCTACTGCACCAGATTTTACAGCTTATATCCCTATTCTCTTCTCTAAGAAGCTCCTAAAGAACTTCTTTGAAATTACAGTTTTCATGGATATTGCTAATAGTGATTACGAAGGAGAGATCTCCAAGATGGGAGATAAAGTGTACATTAGTACAACTCCTGATATCGCTATCAGTAATTATCAAGTAGGTGATGAGCTTACTTATGAGACTCCTTCTAGTGAGCCACGGGAACTGTTGATTGACCAAGGTAAATCTTGGAGCTATAAGATTGAAGATGTAGATAAAGTACAGACTCATCTTGACCTCTTGTCCTCTTTCGCTGCTCAGGCAGGTGAGAAGATGGCTCAGGAGATTGATACAGATATCCTTAAGTACATTTGTGTGCTTGATGGAACTACTGATGCTACTGCTGCTGCCGATAGTAATAACCATGGTGCTGCTGCTGGCGCTAAATCAGGTGCTTTCAACCTTGGCGTTGATGCAACACCTGTAGTCCCAGCTGATGGTAATGCTCTTGCTGATCTTATCGTAGACTGTAATACAGTCCTGGATGAGCAGAATATTACTAAAGAGAACCGTTGGATTGTCCTCCCAGCTTGGGCTTGTGGTCTCCTGAAGAAGGGTGATCTTAAGCGCTCTGATGTAACTGGTGATAGCACTGGTGTGATTCGTAACGGACTCATTGGTGATATTGATGGTATGAAAGTATACAAGAGTAACAACGTATATGAGAGTACTACTACTGCTGGTTCCTTCTACTGTCCTTTCGGAACTAAGGAAGGTCTGACGTTTGCCTCACAGCTCACTAAGACTGAGACTATTCGATTGGAGAAGCAGTTCGGGGACGCCTTTAGGGGGCTTGCTGTTTTTGGAAGATCCGTTGTACAGCCTACTGCCATTGGGCTTGCGATACTTGCTAAAGCTTAACACTATAAATAACCTCTAAAGGCTACACCATCCTCCTTAGTGCTATACACTTACTCCCAAGGTAATCTACTATACACTAAGGAGGAACTATGTTAAGACCAGTAGTAACGAAAGAGAGGAAGAAGAGGAAACCAAGGGCTGACGAAATGAGCCCAGAGACATTCCAAGAGATTGTCAAGAGGCATATCTTAGAGGACATAGAGATTAAAGATCTTGCTAAGGAGTACGGGATAACCCCAGGAGGCTTACGTACTAAGTTCTCTAGAGCAGGTATAGCTTCTAATAGATCCTGTATGACCTTTAATAAGAGCTCCGCTTACTGGAGATACAAAGAGAATAATAAGATTAAGAAGCATGGCCAACCAAAGAACTCTCACTTGAAGAAAGTACAGCATATGAAGTGGGTTTATGGACTCTCAGAGCAGGATGTGAGAGATATGATGGATAAACAGAAAGGTTGCTGTGAAATATGCAAGGAGTCGTTAGTGACTACTGGTGGTGACTATAGGTGTGATACCTATAATATAGACCACAACCACACTACAGGTAAGGTAAGAGGATTACTTTGTTGTAAATGTAATAAGGCTATAGGACTACTACAGGACTCCCCAGAACACCTACAGTCAGCTATAGAGTACTTAAAGAAACATAAGGAGAACTAAAGAACATGGTTAAAGTATTATTTAAAGATACTATGGAAATCAAACGAATTACTGTAGCTAACTATTATGCTCTTGGAGATAAGGTAACTATGGATCTCGACTGGAAGAAACCAGTGAAGCGTAAGACTAAGAAGGCAGTAACTAAAGAGGAGAGTAAGTAATGGCTATAGATGGTACAATTACAACTGATGGTGCTATTGTAGGCCCTGGTAATCCTAGCGGCTCTAACTCAGAGTGGCTTATAGACGGTACTATAGAGGAAGGTCATGTAGTCCTCCAGTACAAAAGTGCAGCTATGAGTAACTGGAGAGATATTAGTACATCCCCTGCGGGTATTATGGGGACTCCTGATGATACTTTAGAGTATCGTTTCTTATCCAGAGGTCCTTTTGTAGGCTCTGTTACTGTACATATGGGGCCATGAGTAGTTCTCTAGAGAATTCTGAGGTAGAGGTAAAGGTAGATGAATAAGATCTATAGTAAGTTATACCCTAAAGTTACTGATAAGGTGCTAGGGAAGCTCGGAGGTAGTACCTCTGCTGGTACTCAGGTGATTAACCAAGAGGAGCTATTAGTGTATCTCCCAGGTCGTAATGACCTTTCTGGTACTTCTAAGGTCGATACTTGGATTAGACCAGAGAGAGAGAACTTTGTTATGTCTCAGGCTCCTTGTATTGAAACAAATGGTGTTGATAGTTACGGGGAATCAGAAAGGATCAATACTGGTGAAATCATCGAGATTAAAGCCAGATACGCAACAGATAGTGTTGATTTTTCTGGGGTGTTGGTGGGACAGCACTACACAGACTGGGAGGTAATGTTTGAAACTAGCGGAGGCACCCAATACACTATCCGCTACGGAGATGGATCTGATTTTAATTACGTCGTAATAAGTCCACCAACAAAGCTTAATGATGGGAAAGAACATTTAGCAGAAATAACCATAAACAAAACAACCGGTGTTGTTACTGTAACGCATGACGGGGTTACAAGAACAGGGACTGGGACACAATATACACCTTCAGAGTGCGTTAAACCTCTGAATATTGCTAAAAGGATTGAGGGGGGCAGTTGGTTTGCTGGTAAGATTTTTGACTTAACCATAAATGGTGTACACTTTCCAATAGCTGAAACCTCCGGCCTACACTCATTTTCAACAGACGGCCAACACACAATCACATGGACTGGAGTAGAAGCAGAACTACGAGCAGGACGACAGGATACTTATTTTTATAATGATGTTTATGGGTTTGGATACCGTGAGAATTTATGTATTAGTTCAGAGTATGTTGACAGGCTATCGAAAGAAAACATAACTGCCAGTATAAATTATATCTGTGAGGATGATACAGATAATAGGCATTATCTTTGGGCATCATCTCCTATAGCTAACACTCTGCATAAGGTAGCTGTCTTGGCTAAGGCTAAAGAACACTCAGTAATACAACTGGCTGGATTAGACACAACTAATGATTACATAAACTTTGACTTAGCTAACGGAATAATAAGTAAAGTAGGTAGTGATATTCCAGAAGGATCTTACAGTATAGTGTCTTTGGGCGATGGGTGGTATATGTGTACTGCTTCTATCACATCCTCTGGTGGAGGAACTATTGCATTTGTACTGGCAGATAACGACCCACAATCTCCATGGTTACCAACATACGTAGGTGATGGGGTATCTGGAGTATATCTGACCAAATTACACTTTTCGGTAAATGATGGTGATTACATAGAAACAACAGATTTCACATATGATGGCACAGAAAAGCTACCGTTTCTAAACGAACAAAAAGGCAACACATTCAACAACTCAGGAACTTCTTTTGCTCCAGAAAGTTTCCCTGCTGCATATCCGAACGGTGTCGATCAAACGGTAGATTTTACAGAAGACCATGGAACAATAGTAAGCTATAGCAGTGTCTCTACAAGCACCCCAACATACTCACACCCTACATTATCATTTACCGCTGGATCAATTAAAGATCTGTTGTTTTCTGATGGGACATTGGTACAATTTAGAGAAGGCTCTGGATACGACCTCCACGATTCTCTAGGCAATGTTGTTGGAACACTATCGGGAGACGAGACATTCTGGGATGGTCCTGAAATGGTTTCTGACGAGATAATTAAGGCTGAGGCTGTACAAGGTACAAAGTTCTTTACTGATGGTAACGGGCATCCTTTGCCTATGAAACAGTCTGGTTGGGAAGAGTTAGGGGAAGAGCTGGTTTTCGATCTGGCCTGGGAGGTGTCGGGAGCTACCGAAAATGTCGGCACGATAACAATTGACGATGATTACGGGTATGCAGAACAAGTAGTACTTATTGAAGGTCATGAATACGAATGTGTATTTACTGTATCAGAGTATGTCAGTGGTATTGTTGGAATAAGTTCAGCAAGTACTTCTGACGGGAAGTACCCAAACTCTAACGGAACTTTCACATATAGATTTATAGCTGATGGCTCTCAGCCTACTAAATTTAGACTCACGTCAACAGTCGCTGGAGTTGTTATAGGTGGTGCCACTTTGCGAGAAGTAAACCAAACAATAAACCATAACAAACAATACTACCTGCGAACAGGGACAAAAACAGAACTCGCAATGTATTCAGAAGTTCAGGACACAGAAAACGATACTAAACTGCTCGAATGGATAACCTCATAGGAGATTAAAACAATGGCATTTACAATAGTAATCAAACCTTACCATAAGGATATCCCAGAACTCAGGACAATGCTAGAGAACTATCAGTTAGATGGTGGGCGTATCTATAGGGGCCCTAACCAAGACCGACTGCTACCCTTTGATAACGATGGAGAGAATGAATTTACTCAGGAAGAGTACGAGGAACTTCGTCCAGTCCCTGAGATACGCTTTGAGAACGGAAACTTCTATCATATCTTTACAGAACTTGAGATTGATAACTTAGTTCCTGTAGACTGGCCTGGTTCAAAGGATGCCGAAGGAGATAGACACCAGTACCAAGAGTACTTTTGTGGTAGACAGTATGCACTAGAGGATGGTACTTATTTATTTAAGATCCAGCGTAGGGACCAGGCTAACCCAACAGGAGCATTCTTACTAAGTGATGAGGAACGAAAGATCTTTGAAGAAGACTTAGGAGTACTCCTTGTGAAATCTAAAGGTATTGCACTAATTCCTAAGGATACAGAGGAGCAATAATGAACTTCTTAGAAATATGTAAGAACATACGCTTACTCTCTGGAGCTCAAGGAGTAGGTCCAGTATCAGTAGTTAACCCAGAAGGATACGAGGAGGCACTTGTATCCTTCGCTCGTGATGGGTATATCTCTATACAGAACTTAAGAGAGGACTTTAAGTTCTTAAGATCTACCCATGAAGGATTCACTGAGATTGGTACAGAGGATTATAAACATGGAGTAAAGAGTATAGTAAGATATACTCCTAAGATCTCTGTAGATAACAGATGGAAGTTACTTAAGGAAGTAGAATATAGAGAAGCTGAGGAAAGGTTCATGAATAGGACTAGTGGAGAACCAAGGTACTATTCTCTTCCTCACCCCAATACTATACGATTGTACCCTACACCAGATATTATCTACAGTATGAAGACTGAGGTACAGGAGAACCCTGAGATACTTATGACTGATGCTCAGGTACCTAAATTACCTATAGCCTTTCATAAGTTAATAGTATATAAAGGACTAGAGAGTTTCTCAGTATTCTTAGGGTCTCCTGAGATCTATAGACAGTATTCAGCAGGAGCTAGTCAATTGGAGCAAAAGCTTATGTCAATGGAAGTACCACAGAAAACAATTAGATCACCGAGGTTCTGTATATAATGAGTTACTTAGGAGATTTCTCAAGTACATATGAAGTCATACCTATGGTAGGAGGTGTCAATGAGCACCAACCTACACTGACTATGGACGCTGGTAATCTTATAGAATGTGTTAATTATACTATAGAGGAAGGAGTAGGCGGAGGATACACTAGTATCAAAGGTTACGAGAGAGTAGATGGCACTGGTAAGCCCTCAGACACTACTAGTTCAGTTCTTCGGCTAATTGAAGTAGGAGCTGAGGAGTACTCAGGTATCTCTATAGTAGCTGGAGATAGTATAGACGGAGCTACTGGAGAAGCCTTAGCACTAACTGATGGATTAATCACTGGAGGAACTCAAGAAGTTGAAGTAGATGTAATTACAGATTCCTTTGTACAAGGGGAGACTGTTTATATAAATACAATACCCTCAGAGAACTTTGATGGTATAGCTGATAGACTACCTTCAGAGAACTTCCATTCAGCTTGGGACACTCATAGGGCATCTATTAAGCCAGTCCCTGGTGAATTACAAGTACTAGGGGTTAAGATATTCCAAGATAAGATTATAGCATTCCGTAAGAAGGTTGAAGTACTTGAGATTGGAGTGTACATCAGTGATGAGACTAATGGGTGGCTAGAGTTAGATACTAGTGCAGATCCTCTGGTTTACCAGTCTTGGGAAGATCATAGGTTTGAGTTTGTAACATGGAACTTCTATGGAGGAACTACAGCTAGTCCAGAGTCATCTACTTCAGAGGAATCTTTGTACTGGGTAGATGGTCAGAATAAAGCTAGGTACTACAACCCTACAGAAGGTGTAGTAGTTATAGATAACGCTGGGATGGATCCTATAGATAAACCTACTCATGTATGTGCCTTAGGGTCTTACCTATGGTTATCCTATAGAGGAGGCTCTGTACAGCATAGTACCGTAGGACTCCCTACAGACTGGTCTACAGGCCCAGGAGAGTATGGTCAGGGTAAAGAGATCACTTGTCTTCATGTAGGCGTAGGGGCTACTCTAATAGTGTTCATGGAGAATGGCATACGCATTAAAGAAGGAGAAGACCCTAGTACATGGGTGTGGAAGACTTTCTCTAGAGAATCTGGAGCATTTCCTGGGACTCCTCAGAGACTACTTGGGACTACCTTCTTTATGGATGACAGGGGATTAACTACCTTAGAAGCTGTAGATGCTTATGGAGACTATGCAGCCAATAGTATTACTCAGAACTTCAAGAAGACTTTCCTACAGAATAAGGCTAAGGGCACAGTAGCAACAGTTAATAGAGAATTGAATCAATACCGAATGTACTTTAATAATGGACTAGGTATTGTAGTATCCTTTGCAGAGAAAGAACTACAGGGCTCTACATTTACTCAGTACCCTATATCAGTTGATTGTGTATCTGAGGGGAGCTATGAAGGTGTCAATGGTATTACAGTATTTGCATCTAATGTACTCACCGTAGATGCAGAGGATGTCTCAGGTTATGTCTATGTAATGGACTCTGGGACTAATTTTGATGGTATAGATATCTTAACTAAAGCTAGTACAGCTTACTATCACTACGGTTCCCCTAGGAACTGGAAGAGGTTTATCTCATGTGTAGTAGAGAGCACCTTACCAGCTAATATGACATTTGATTTTAAGATAGATTACAACTACCATGACCCTATACTACCTACCTCAGGGTGGGTGAAAGGTTCTTCTGGTGACGTAGTTAGTACTACTGCTATATACTCAGAGTCTATCTATGGAGTAGGAATCTATGGAGCAGCACCAATAACACAATCAACACCTATCTATTTACAAGGTTATGGATCT
>JAUTBQ010152764.1:0-13756 GCA_032361185.1 Lepetodrilus ovalis | reverse complement strand
TGCTCGTCCAGTTCAAGAAGGAAATCATGCTCATCCTGCAAGGCTGTTTTTGACCAGCGGCCGGGGCGATAAAATTTAACCACTAATCCTTTACCATCAGACGCTTCAAGCTCGAAAACGCGATTGATATAGCTGTTCAGTTGTCTGCAGAGATTTGTGCAGGGAATACCGAGTGCTGCTTCAACGAGATTGAGTATTGTTTCAGGCCCAAGTTCCGGGAAAGCGCTGTGATGTACCTTGTTTTCAGAAAGAGTCATGATTGATTATTTGTATTTGCATGCGTTTAAGTTTATTGTTCGATCGTTGAAATACTAGCACACATTGGGAATCAGGTCTTGGTTTCATTCAGGAAAGAGTTGTAACATGGCTGATTGGTTGATCCGTAAAGGACAGAAAAAAAGTATACAAAGCAAGTTGATCCCTCTCTGGGTAGTGTCCTTCCTCTTTATTCCCATGCTTTCAGTGTATGGCAGGGGAATACAATTGTATATATTTAAGAATTATTCCATTAAAACCCTGGGCATTTATCTGGGACTGATATTTATCAGTATGGTGGCAGTATATTGTGTTGCCTTGTTGATATCAGGTCTTAATTCATATGCTTATCATCTGGTATGGATAGCTGTTCTGGTGGTATTGTTATATGCAAGTCTTCCATTTGCAGAAAAAATCCACATTGCAATGTTCGGTATTTTCGGTTTTCTCTCACAGATGATTTTTGAGCAGAAAGTGGCAGCTTTCCTCTGTATATCCATATCAGGCCTGGATGAGTTGCTGCAACATTTTCTTGTTGTACGTGTTGGTGACTGGCGGGATGTCTGGTTAAACCTTTTTTCCGCAGCTCTTGGTATGTTCCTTGCTTTTCTCCTTATTGAGGGCAACAGTAAACAAATAAAAGAAGAGATTGCCTGACTAACCCGCATTTCTCAGGAATATTTTGTAAGAAAACAGCTGCTTTCGAACAAAATGTTCATGAGAAATGCCGGCTAATGACGAACAGGGAGGCATCATTTGAAAATAGTACTGTTTGCATCGATTGTTTTAGCCTTTTTTTCTACAGATATCCTTGCTTCAGATTTACAAGTGGTTGTGCTGGATGTGGGAATGGGGCAGAGTGTATTGCTGGTGGAGGATGGTCATGGGGTCTTGATTGATACCGGCCTTGACGAATACGGTTCCCATGTTTTATCAAGGATGACATACTTTGCTGTTGATACTTTGGACTATCTTCTTCTTAGCCATCTGCACCCAGATCATGCTGGAGGCTATGTCCAGATTAGAGCAGCCTGGCCTGATGCACCAGTTTTTGGTTCGTGTTTTGTTCCACAGAAACTCCATAGCAGTGAACAGGATGCGTTTCTTAAAATTCAAGGGGTGCTTGAAAATGATCCTTTGCGCCGTTGCTTGAAAGCTGGGGATGATTTGCGCTGGCAGGGACATCGGTTGCAGGTTTTATGGCCGATGTCTGAATCAGGGACAAATCTTAATCGTGGCTCTATGGTACTCCTGTTTACTGCAAGACAGGGCGGTACACTGCTGATTATGGGTGATGTGGATAAGAGTGTGGAGCAGAATCTGCAAGTTGTTCTTGAGGGAGTCTTAGAGCAGAGAGGTATTGATATTTATATTGCAGCGCATCATGCAGCGGTGGACAGCAGTGATCCCGGTTTCATAGAAATGCTGCATCCAAAAGTTTCAATTGTTTCAGTGGGAAAAGATAATCGCTTTGGATATCCTTCGGAGAAGAGTATGGCTGTTCTTGAAAAATATAGCAAGACTGTACTCCGTACGGATCTTAATGGTGAAATCTGTTTCAAAATGAGTCCAGAAACAGTTGTTCCCTGTACTATATTGTATTAGTCTATCTGACTTAATAGAATGTTATTTCGAACAATAAAAATTGGTGAGAATGATGCCGGAAGTTGAAGAATTTGGTTGGGAGTCTGATCTGGCACATCTCAAACTCGCTCTGCAACAACTTCGGGATGACGCAGTTCCTGTGCTTCCAGAACCCGATGAGCAATTGTGTCTAAATCCTACACTGAATCTTCTGGAGTTAAACTGGACGAACCTGTGTGCTCTTTTGCATGACAGGAAAACAACTATTATCCCCAAACAGGCCAAAGAGCTTGTTCTTCTTTTTAAACGCCCCGGTGATGGTACCATAACAATTGATCCTGTGACGGATACGCAGCTGTTGGCCCTGAAACTTTTGACTGAAAATCTGGATCGTCACGAAGTTGCTCGTGAAGCTGGTGTGGTTGTGGGGAAAGTCGATGCAGCCATCGAAACAGCCAGTCAACAAGGTTTGTTGCTTTCACCCCCTTCAGCACTTGTTCGGAAAAATAGTCATTTTCCGGATACGGGATCTGAGGGCTGGCAACGCCATCTGCAATCAGAGCATTTTACGCTGCAGTGGCATGTAACCCAGGCCTGTGATCTCCATTGTAAACATTGTTACGACAGATCGACTATTTCTCCCCTGACCCTTGATCAGGGAATAACAATTCTTGATCAGTTTCGTGAGTTTGTATTGGAACAAAATGTGCATGGACAGGTAACTTTTACTGGTGGCAATCCACTCCTTTATGCACATTTTGAAGAATTATACAAAGAGGCGGCAAATCGTAATTTTACAATTGCCATACTTGGTAATCCAACAACAAAAGAAACCATAGAATCCTTACAGCACATTCAACCCCTTTCTTTTTATCAGGTAAGTCTTGAGGGTTTGCAGGTACATAACGATTCAATCCGGGGCGAGGGCCATTTTAAGCGGATCATGGAGTTTCTTGAAATTCTCGATGAGCTTTCAATTTATTCCATGGTGATGCTGACTTTAACCCGTGAGAACATGGGGCAGGTGATGGAACTTGCTGAAATGTTACGTGGAAAGGTTGATCTTTTCACCTTTAATCGCCTTTCCCAGACAGGAGAGGGGGCGGCTTTGGCTACAGCTGCCAAAGAAGAATATCGGGATTTCTTAAAAGAATATCTTGAGGCAGCAAAAACAAATCCTGTTATGGCCATGAAAGATAATCTGATTAATATTATTAAATCAGAAAACAAAGAAAAGCTCTTTGGCGGATGCACAGGTTTTGGCTGCGGCGCGGCCTTTAACTTTTGTTCTATTCTCCCAAACGGTGATATGCATGCCTGTCGTAAGTTTCAGTCACCCATTGGGAATGTACTGGAAGCGCCATTACTTGAATTATATCGATCAGAAGCAGCAGAAAAGTATAGAAAAGGGCCGGAAGAATGCCGGGGTTGTAAAATCCGTCCGGTTTGCGGCGGATGTCAGGCGGTGATTCAGTCAAGCGGTCTTGATATTACTCTTAACAGAGATCCCTGTTGTTTCATAGACGGTTGAACGTTGAGCGGTACGCATCCGTATTAATTCAGCATCAATGGATATTGCCACTTCGCTCGGGGTTTGTGCAAAGATTTGGATACTGACAAGTGCGTAAAGACACTTTTCAACTGTCTTCCACAACTGTTTCTTATTGTTATTGTTTTCAAGGCACCTTTCATAGAGACATGCGGGCTAATAAACAGCATTATAAATATCCATAATTTCTTTAATTAAAGGCAGGCGTGGGTTGGTTGCGGTAAAATGATCTTCAAAGACCTGCTCTGCCATTTGCTCTATTTTCGCCATATATTCCTGCTCATCAATGTCACAGTTACGAAACCTTCGAGGCAGGTTAAATTCCTGTTGGAAATTGCTTATGGTTTCAAGCAGTGATTCAAGACTCTGCTCCGGACTTTTACATGGAAGACCAAGAGCTTTTGCAATTTCCTGATAACGTTCATGGGCAATATATCTACTTCCCGGCATAAGTGGATTAAAACGGCTGGGATTTTCAACTCCATTATATTCAATGATATGTGGAAGCAGTATGTTGCTTGCAAGGTTGTGAGGTAAATTGAATATCGAAACAAGAGCTTGGGACATCGCATAAGTAAGGCCAAGTTTTGTATTCCCGGCCGCTATGCCGGTTATATTGGCTGCACTGTATATCTTTTCTCTGGTGGCAACCTGTGTACGGGCAACCGCTTTTGGAAGATATTCAAACAAAAGCCGTATGGCTTTCAAGGCCATGGAATCAGAGTAATCAGATGCCAGAGGAGAAACATATGCCTCAATGGCATGACTGAGAGTAGTCATGCCGGTAAGTGCCATCTCCTGTGCATCAATATGTATGGAGAAATCAGGATCAATGAGAGTGATATCCGGGGGAAGCTCACATGACTGGAGATTTCGTCTCTTTGAACGACTATTATTAAAAATAGTTACATGGGGATTGATGGAAAAACATGCTCCTGCTGTTGTTGGCAGGGCAATAAGATTTACCTGACGTTCCGGTGCTTCTACAGGGCAGTTTGGGAAATCAGCGATGGAAAGATTTGGGGATGAATATGAAAACTCACTCTCTGGTCGCTGATAGAAATAGCGCATGGATTTTGCTGTATCAATGGTTCTGTCATTTCCAATTGCAAGGATGCTGGTTGGTTGAAACTTTGTCATGCACCTCACACCTTCATCAATGGAATCGATGCTGGTAACTTTCGCAATGTTACAGAAAAATTTCGTTGTTATCTTTTGATCCTGATTATTTAAATATTTAAGAACTGCCTTAATCTGATCACTTTTTAAAAGTTGTTTTTCGGTTACAATCAGTGTGCGTACCATACCTTTTAGTGTCTGTAAGTGCGCCATGCATCCTTGAGAAAAAATGACCTTATCTGGAGTTTTCCATTCTCGTAGCCGAAGTTGTTTTTTTTGAACCAGTTGACGGCGGATAAGCATGTCTAATGAAAGGAGAGCAGTGCTTGGGTTTCCTGCCTGTCTGTCCCTTGCCTGGCAGATGCTGGTGTTTGCAGAAACAATGAGACTGCAAAGATCGCCACGAGTTGCGGGCTGATTGAGAATTGTGTGTATGACATTAAGCCTGGTGGAAAATTTTTCACTCAAACTTTTGTCTCTGGCGTGGAGTACAGCTGTGTGTGATGCAGAACCAAATTCAAGTACAGCTTCACAAAAGCAAAGCCCTTCGTACCAGCTTTCGGCAGCTAGAATGGAAAGAACCGGCATGGCTTTGCTTCTTGACAGAGGGTGTGCAGGCCCTATTCCCCTGATTTCAGCTAAAATCAGTTTGGTTTCAGCAGGTACTGTAAAGCCTGCCATTTGAGCAATTGTTGACGCGTCAATACCTGTGCATTCCGGGTTGGGGACACCGGTATCGGGATCAAAAAGAAGTAATTCCAGTTGTTCTTTTTCCTGTTCAGATGCGAGATGACAGGATTTTTGCATCATCAAATCAAGGGTTTGGAAGTATATTTCCCGAGGGATTATTATGGTTTGTTCTGCTGTTGCAACAAGTCCATTATCAAAGTGTTTTGAGGCTATAATATCTGTTGTCGCCTGCTCTATGTCTGCTGTCCGGTCAACAAAACAGGGGGTATTGAGCTGACCGATACCAAGGATGGGAACTTCCTGGAATGCCTGATCAGGAAGAGAAAAGTTATCTTCATCCATGAGAATCAGGCTTATTTCAGGATTAAGGGTGAGCGCATGGATACTTTTGACGGAACAGGATGAAAGCCATTGGATGGCATGTGCCGGTGCGCCTGCATCAAGTGCAGCATTTTGCATGAGGATTGCTGTTGCCTTGGCAGATTTTTCAGTTTCTGGATGGAAACAGAACACAATAGGGTTGCGGGTTTTGACGCTGAGTATTGCCTGGGAAAGTATTGTGGCTGTTGAGTGAGCTACAGTGGGAAATGCTGCAATAATACCCACAGGTTCCGCAAGGATTTTAGATCCTGTTATTTCATTATTATCAATACAGCCAACAGATTGTATGTTGTGCAGTTTTTGCTCTAAACCATTGCTTGCAAATATGTTTGCAATGGACTTGTCTTCAATAATGCCACGGCCACTTTCCGCCACGGCTTTTTTGGCAAGGCTTAAGTGATTGACGGCACCAACACCTGCCATGCTGCTTACTATCCAGTCAATGGACTTCTGATCCATTGGGTGATACGCATCTTGGGCGGACATGGCCTGAAAAATTATCTCATCAACCTGTTCAACATCTGTCAGATTTGCGCTATCTGGATGAAGCATGTTTATACCTTTGAGAAAAGGGGAATATGATGAAAACTTGTATCGTAAAATTCTGTTTGCATGGAAATTGTTAACAGTTTGTAAGTCCAAATTTGGACACTTACAAGAGGAAAAAATTTCCGTCAGTCACCTTATTGCTATGTTAGATTATCATGTTTTTTTATTACTATTGTCAAGTGGCCAAAAGTTGTTTTCCGGATAATTTACAGGTGAAAACAAGAAACATATTTTATTTGATTAAACAAATCAATTGGAAAGGACTTCTTAAAAAAAAATTGAGTTTTTTTTATTTTTTTTTAAATAAGAATGGATGTGTTAGAAATGAGAATAACTCCTGTTAATAGCTGTCTTAGCGTCTATTCTGTTGATTTAATAGTGAAAAGAATTAATGAGAAGAGTCTTGTTTATGGGGAAGCAATAATAGTAATTTTTTGAGGAAAATCCCCCATGATCTTGTTACTGTTATGGAAAATTTTGTAAATTATCGAGTGGCAACTTCTTCTCATATTAACAGGCATAATTGTGTTCGAACTGACCGGTTCATTCTTGCAGAATATTTTAAAATATAATCTGTATGAGCAGGTGCTGAAAAAGGGGGTCGGGCAGAAAAAATTGTACTTAGCCCATATTTCTCATGAACATTTTGTTCGAAAGCAGATAAAGTAATAATTAATTACAATGCAATTGAAAAAAATAAGGCAATCAGCTGTTTTTTTACAAAGCATTTCATGAGAAATGCGGGTTAAGGACTACCAATTATTAACAAAATTGTGCTATAAAATTAAAGAAATTGTAAGTATATTCAGTTGGATAGCGTATTGCGGCTTACGCTAGCGCTATTTAGCACTGAGGGTGATTATTTTTAATTGAGAAATTCAGCTTTTTGCGAGTCCATCATGAAAGGTTTATCCATTTGTATTTTTATCATTTTCGTAAGTAGCTTTTCCATAAACACCTATGCCCAGGAGAGCGACCATCCAGACGGTGGATATGGTCATATTCCATCGATTTACAATTTCCTGCTAATAAATAATGCTAAAAATATTGTACCGACTGCTAACACAGAATCAGACAGAATCACCCTGGTAAACCAGACAATAACGATATCAGGGTCAGGAAATGATCCTGACGGTACAATCATATCGTATCTGTGGCAAGAGGGAGAGACAGAACTCTCGGGCACTGCGTCCTTTCCCTATACGCCAACTACTACAGGGCAACATATTCTAACATTGACTGTAACCGATGATGGGGGCGCCACAGCCAGCGATACGATGCAAGTGACTGCAACAGAGTCAGCCACATCTCCAAATGCACCCAGTAATCTGGGAGTCTACAATGTCACTGAAACAGGAGCTCGTCTCTCATTTCTTGATAACGCTGACGATGAGAATGGATTTAGAGTTTACGATAGTGCAAATAATCTACTGGCAGACAATATTCCATTAAAAGAGGGCAGTGGAGAGTATCAATACAGAAACCTGACAGGTCTTGCGTGTAATACAATATATACCGTTAAGGTAGCTGCCTATAATGAGAATGGCGAATCAAGTAAAAGTGACGCAAAAGGTTTTCAGACAAAGCTCTGCGAAAATGTAATGCCTACAGCAAGTGCTTCTGCTGTACCCATGACTATAGAGTTGGGAGGCAGCATTAGCTTTAGTTGCACTGGAAATGATGAAGATGGAACAATAGAGCAGTACAGGTGGCTAAAAGGAGCAACCGAAGTTGCTGAGGGAGAAACGTTTACCACAAATGAATTCTCTGTGGGAAGCAACACCTACACATGTGAAGTAAAGGATGATCGTGGAGGAAGAGGAAGAGATTATGTAACGGTAACGATAAGCTCCGATGCGCCTACAGCGTATGCTACTGGAATACCTGAAACCATCCTGGAAGGGGAGAGGGCTGCGCTTCAGTGCACAGGGAACGAAACATATCCCGGAGGAATAGATGAATATACATGGTACAAGGATGCAATTGTCGTTTTTACCGGACAAACATACATGACTCCTGCTGATCTGGCTGAAGGAGATTATACGTATATCTGCGAAGTAAAATATAGTGATAATATCACAGCAACAGATGATGTTGATATAACTGTGAATGCTCTTTCTGCGAACCTGGAAGCAGTGGATACCTCTGAAGATTTTGAAGGTTATGCTGTTGGCTCATACGATCCATCCAGTAGCAGTTCACCGGTTTCTTATATCGGTGATGATATCGATACCAGTGGCATAATATTTGAGTCTTTTGGCATAGTTGACAGAGGAGGGAGTGATGGCAAAGCATTTTGTATGAAAATAAAAGTTTCAGGGACATCATGGAGTAAACAATTTAAACTTAATATTCCAGGTCTAGATAGAAATAACCGGGTAAACCTTAGTGGAAATCTAAAACTTGATTTTGATTATAAACAAACACTTACAGATAAAAATGCTATATTGTGGATTAATCTTTATGACCGTTTTGAGTATAGAAATGGTAGATCCACATCGACTACAGCAGGTGGAAGCCTGCTGTTCAATACAGACCCCGGTACATGGCAAAAAAGTTTGATTGACGATTTCAATTACAGATTTGGCATGGATAATCCTTTTATACCCGGAGGCTATTATGGCATCCAGCAAGATGACACAGGCAAAGAGATCACAGCACTTGCCTTGAATGTTTCAAATAGCAGCTCCGCTGATATCGAAGAGACACTTGATTTTTGCATCGATAATATACGTATTAGTGGTACACAAATGAAACCCGGTCTTTTTGATGAAGAATATGGAGCCGCCGGAGGATACCAGAGATGGGCTGACTATAAGGATCGTATATCCGGCAAGTTATCCTGGCTGGTGAGTGAAAGGAACAACCTGCCGGCAATACCTTCCTGTATTGCCGGGCTATCTGTCAAGCAGGACTATCAGTGCCATAAGTTATCCGCTTTGAAAGATTTTATAGATGATAAAATCATAAAAATGCAAAATGATTTTGGTGGTGCAGCACAAGCATTTGATACAAAAGATGTGCAAAGAGCAGAAGAGGCTATTGGCAGATACAAGGCGACCCATGCCATGTTTATGGCTCCTCCTGCCGGTAATAGTTTTAATGCCTATCGGGTACCGGCCATGAAATATGGACGCCTGGATGGATATACATTTCCCATGGGGTATAAAGAAACCACCGAAGAACCCTATAACTTAAGGATGGCAAAAGGTGAGTATAAATCTATTGCCATACTTCTCGACCCGGGGCAAAATTATAACAGGACACTTGAATTTACCAATACCCCTTTCTCGGGAGGCGGTATCATAATTGATAAATATATCGCCAAGGTGTGGTATCAGGCCGGGAAAGACGATAGTGTTTTTGATAAAGAAGAGTTTGAACAGTATACAGGTGAAGGTGATGCATGGCTTACGCAGGAGTTGCTACTCAAAAATGATGCCTTGGTAAAAATAGAGCGTGATCCTGATGAAAAGAACATGATCTATTACAGTGGAAGTAATCTTCTTTATACTGAAAGAAAAGATGGTGGTGTAGAGGATTTTGGCAATTACGGTTCGGTGCCCGGTTATTTGCAGATTTCATCAGCATATAATAATCGGCCAGAATTTCATGAAAGGTATAATTTGAGAAGTGGTGATGCAAATCTATTAAAATTTGATGACGAAAACACCATCCAGCCATTTGTTCTCGATGATTCCTATAAACTTCTGTGGGGGGTCATACATGTCAATAAGAACGCAGCATCAGGTCTGCATACGTCCAGTATAGAGATTAAAGATGGAGGAGTAACAGTAAGAGAGATACCAATCAATGTAACTGTTTCGGGTTATGAGTTGAGTGAATCAAAACTCGACTATGGTGTGTATTATCATGGAAGATATGGCAGTGGAGAGCCTGCGCACAGTGTTTGGGCACGGCCGGGTCATATAAATAAAACACGCACACAACAGAACAAAGAGCTTAAGGATATGTTGGAACATGGGGTTCGCTATCCTCTCGTTGAAATGCCATCTACTATTGCCGGTGGAACCATAAGTCATGCAAGAGCTGTCTCTCTAATGGATGATTTGAGAGATCTGGGGTTTCCTGACGATAAGTTTTACAGTTGGGATGGTAATGTATTTGCCAGATCTGTAACACAGCCGGAGCATATTCATTCATTGCAGCTAGAGATGGAAAACCATGATCATTTTAGCACTGCTCAACTCTATTTAGGTGTAGTAGATGAAGCAAGTGTAGGTGAACTTGCAGATAGTAAAAGATTTATAAGAGATGTTGTTAGAGGCGATACCTGGAAGAATCAATTGAATGTCAGGACATGGGGAGGAGCTTTCAAAAGTGCTGTTGAATTACTCGCTGATGGAGGCTATCTCGATGCCCCCGTCATCAATGGTGAGAAGTGGAGCACAAAATATCAATTAAATCGATTCCATACGGCTGAAATAGATGAAAATGGAACTCTGAGGGAAGCAGCTACAGTATACAAATATGGCGATCCACAAACAGGTGTCGAAAATCCTGAAGTTTACAGAAGAAACTTTGGGATCAGCATGTATCAGGAGGGCTTTTCCGGCGGTGGAATGGATTATGCCTACCAAAAACAGTATGGCTTCTACTGGAATGATTTTGATCTGGCATATACATTTGAAAAAAATCATAGGGAAGAGGCTTTTACTTATCCTACAAGTGGCCTCAAAAGTGGTGGTAAAGGATTTGTCAGCACTATTCAGTGGGAAGGATACAGGGAAGCAATTACAGATATGCGATATGTCTCAACATTACTTGATATGAATGGTAGCACTGCCACAGATGCTTTTATCGAAAACCTGGATACTGAAAACGGTGATTTGGATGCTATTCGGGAGAGCATTATTGATCGGATAGGGGATTAAAATGGCTAAACTACTTCCATATCCAGAAGGAAAGTCACACTGGGTCGATATATGATATGGCACGCACGCCCGGTAAACCCAAAATAATCGTTGTAAGTTAGTTTTTCTTTCTGTTGGGGTAAAAGTGGCCAGGTTAAAAAGGTGAGTTGCTGAAAGAGAAAAAGGGTGATTAGGTATGGTGCCCCTTCTTAACTCCGAAACTTTATTCTTCTTTTTCATCAATGGTTCTGGCTCTTAGCCGTAAGGATTCCTCTTTTGTTAAATTGCCGGTTTCTTCTGCGATCCGGGCCAGTTTGTCGAGTCCGAAAAGAATCTCTTTTGAATTCCTGCCATAGAGTTCTTCTTCCCGGGTTAATGCAAGCCGGATCTGTTGTTCAGCCTGTTCTAACAGCCCCTGCCGGCGAAAAGTTTCCCCTAATCCATAACGGCAGCCAATGGAGATATAAGGATCCATATCAAGGCTGGCATCCATACATTGCTGGTATATAGCTTCAGCCTTTTTAAGTTGTTTTTGATCAATTAGCAGGTTGGCAAGCTCCCATAAAATAATGCCATACTCCTCACTTTCTGCTCCTCTTTTTTCCTGTATTACCGTGACGCTTTCTACAAGTAAAGCTTCAGCCTGCTCAGGTTTTCCGGCAAGAGTATAGGCCTCTGCCAGGTCAAGGAATATATACTCTGATGGACTGTCATCAGCTCCAGCTGCTGTCTCTTTATACAGTTGAATAATTTTCTGGTAATAGTCAATGCTTTGCTGGTCATCAAATAATTCCGAAAGGCTGTATAAAGTACGGCTGAGGTTCCAGGGAGTGTCCTGTTGTTTCTGCTGGAGGGATAAAAGAGTTGTTAAAATTTGTTTTGCATGCTCTTTCCGGCCTTGTTCTACGCGTATTTTGGCAAGTAACCGCCATTCACCAGCTCTTTGAAGACTTTCCGGGCCATATACTTTTTCCCCTATGCGACCTGTCCGAACAATTTGTTGTTCTGCTGCAGAAAAATTTTTTTGTCGAAGTGTAGTTGATGCAAGATGTTTAAGGCTTATATAGGTTCGACGATCCATTTCTCCAAAATTTTTGAGGGAGAAATCAAGCATTTTTTGGATCGTTTTAGCGGCAGGAGTATATTCATGATGTGATTCCTGATCATGATACTGATCATGCAAGGTGTTCCATTGTTTATTTTGTGATGGAAAAAGAGCAGACCAGCCAAATTGAAAAAGTACTCCAAACGCCATGGCAGGAATCAGAACGAAAAAGAATTTACGGACAGGTTTTCGTTGCAGAGTAAATGTGCCGTCCTTCACCATTTTTTCACGTTCGTCTATGTCCAAATGGCTGTAATCATGCGTTTTGCAAAAGTCTTTGTCCAAACCGTTGAGGCGGGTGATCTTTTTAATCCCGGAAATAAGATGCGGATGATAGTCACCCGGGAAATCTTTTACAAAAGTATCTGCAGAAAATTCACCTTTGAGCCGAAGTTTTTTGAACAAAAGAGAAGAAAGGATGAGACCAGAAGAAAATACTGCCATCTTAAACAGGAAGGAGGGAAAAATATTTCCCTGATCGGCCGTAACAAAGAGAACAATAAGAAAAGGCAGGAACTGACTGATTCTATGGCGAAAAGGTATGTATTTTTTGTCTCTTAGATGGCCAATTTCATGCAGTGCAATGGCCTTAATTTCTTTTTCAGTAAGGTGTTCGAGTAGATCTATTCCAAAAAATATTTTCTCATGGGGGGAAAGAGCCATTGCGTTGCGAAAGCCTTTGTCTAGCAGGATGAGCTGATACTCTCCCTGCTGCTTGATAAATTGATCAAGGGTTTTATAGCGAATTTCAAGCTTGCCTGAAAAAGTATTAGGTTCAAGGCCCAGCCCAAATATTGTCCAGGAATGATAGATCAGCACCCAAAGCAGCAAATAATAGAGCAACAATGTCAGAGTAATCGGTGCCCAATACAGAGTATGGTTTTCAGATGCGATGATTGGTATCTGTACAAAAAGTACAAATACAAGCAGTGAAGTAGACATTAGCGTGAGCCAGTAATTTGTCCTGACACTTGCAAACAGGCTAACTGGGACACTTGTTTCACGATTGCTGGTAAACCAGCTTCCGCACAATGAAATGATAAAGCCAGCGTTAAGCAGGGCAAGGGCACCTGCTAAAAGAAGCGGCATAAATGGTTTTGTGTTTGCTTGAGTTGCAACTTCAAAACTTATAAGCATGATACTGATTGTATAGATCATGGAGAGCCATACAGATGTATTCTGTCTTCTGGCGGGAAGGAATCTGGCAAGCATATATGTGATAAGCAGATACCCGGCAGATAGTGCAACAAAAAGAAGCAAAACTGTGGAGAGAAATTCAGCTTTGTCTGTTGAAATCAGGGTGACATCAGGAAAAGCTGAAAAATTCCATTGTTTGAACTGTGAAAGAATCATTGAAAAAAATCAGATATGTTGATGGGTTATTATTGTAAGGGAAAATGAACACTGCGATAACAACAAAATCAGAGGGCAGAGCCTTATGTCCCAATGCTGCTACAATTGTTTCTTCTTTATTTCATCGTAGTCTTCAACCACTATAATGAAAGGTTTTATCCCGTGCGCAACCTTTATCGTCAATTTGAAAAATAAAGAAATCGGCTGTTTTCTTACATGATGTTCATGAGAAATGCGGGTTCGTCAGGTTGTCCCGTTTCTGTTTTTCAATGGGAAAGCGAATTGTCTGATCTGACT
>JAUTBQ010152753.1:0-13760 GCA_032361185.1 Lepetodrilus ovalis | reverse complement strand
TTTGAAGTGCTAGATGTACATTTTGTCAAATTAACATTTATAACCAATCACTGGCCAGTCAATCTCAGTATTCTGAAGTTACTTGGGTACAGTGGGAACCATGTTTTGGTTCGGCACAAGCTTTTACACTTTATTGGTGCTTTATAACCTACATCAGCTGCATTAGGGCTGCTCGATTTAACAGAAAGCCTAGATGTGTCTGTATCTAGCCTAGATGTGTCTTTATCTAGCCGAGATGTACCGTTATCTAGTTGAGATGTGTCGGTATCTAGCCGAGATGTACCGTTATCTAGTTGAGATGTGTCGGTATCTAGCTGAGATGCGCCGGAATCTAGTTGAGATGTGCCAGTCACCAGATACCAACACAAGTGGTGCACTGCATTAGAAATTTGCAGAGAAGCTTGTCGAATAAAATGACCTAGCTGCCGGAAGATGCTTAAGCGACTCACTCAAAACCTAGCCAGTTTAGCAAATAAAACGCCACAATTTCTTTTGTCAAGCTGCCTAGGTTTGGCATAGGTCGTTACGTTAATTCTGGCGACTTGATTCTTTATTTGACAAGCAACCCGGCAGAATTTCTAGCCGATGTGTGCCGGTATCTGGTGAACAGCATATTTTGGCCGTATTTGTCAGATCTGCAAATCAAGCAGCCCTATTTTCTATTTTATATTTTATATTATGACCTTTGTCAGGTAATGACTGACTAAGTACACTCACGAAAAGATGAGATATTCTAAATCTCCTTAAGTTTGCATGTCTGCTGTTTCAGCGAGTGTGTACACATTGTGAAGGGCTATGGTCTGCCCATGCTAGTGCTGGGCGGAGGTGGCTACACCAAGAAGAACGTGGCTCGATGCTGGACCCACGAGACGGCCGTCCTACTGGATGATCAGATCCCTCTCGATCTGCCATACAACGGTAAGTCACTGCGCCCAGGAAGTGGTCCTACTGGACAATCGCAACCCTCTCGTCTTAACGATGTTAGATGACTAGCAAAGTGGGACGCTCCTTTCAACTGTGTGACGTGTACTGGGACAATTGTGGCACGTCACTGTACTGAGTGAAAGGAACAACTCGCATATGGCTCATGCAGGCAAAATAGTGGCAAAGTGTGCCCTTAACCCTCTCCCTGCTGCAGGCAAGTGTCTGTGCCTAATCCAGCAGGGAGAGGATTAAATGTGTGACATCACTGTATTTTCCTAGTGCGTTCTGCACCAACTCGCTGGCAATTATAGACCGCACAGGTTCTGGACTGTGTGCAGTTTTATTACTTTGACAAAACTGTCTGTCCGGAGTACCCTGAAAACTGTACTGTGGTGAAAGAAACGGCCCCCCTAGTATGACACAACCTGTCTTGAGCTGGTATTGTTATAGGACTCGTAGCACTCTCCTTAATTCATTCAATCTGTCATAACATATTCAGAAATAAAATGTTGTATTGTAAGATGTAATTAGCAACTGTTTAGGCGTTAATTATGGAAATGTTAGCATTTTTATTAAAAAAGATTTTTTACATTACTGTAGGTTTTGATTAAACACAAATTTCAATTTTTTGGGTTGACAATCTCCAAGGAAAACTTTGATGTCAATGTTTTAAACGTGAAGCCTTTTTTTTTGTATATATATATTGCTTTAATTCCTAGGGCATTGCTTACTGTGAAGTTACGACACTGTTTATTTTATCTTTACTTCAGAGTATTTGGAATATTTTGGTCCCGACTTCACCCTACATCCAGACATCTCTACAAAGCAAGATAATCTAAACACAAAGCAGGTGAGTAAAGGATCGAGTGGACTGGGTGGGAGGTGCTTGTTGCCCCTCAGTCCTGTGTAGATAATCAATCAATGAATTAATGCTTTTTGTCGCAGCGGAAATATTCCACCCATAGGTGATGTTTAGTTGTCAAGGGGAGGTAACTCATACAGTTAAATGATCTGGCCCTGATTTATCGAAACAAAATTTTGTAATTTTGCTCAGTTGAGATTTCTCCCATTGACTCCCATCTACTTGAGTAGAATTTCAACTGGGTTCGAGTCTTTACTTTAGTCAATGGGAGAAATCTTGGCAGAGCAAAAGGTCAAACCCATATTTGTTTCGGAAAATCAGGGCATGCTCGTCATTCTAAAATAGATTCACATTACGCATTTCCCGTCGTATTTCCTATTGATGAATCCGAGTGGTTTCTTCTCACCTAATCTTGTCAACATTGATAATCAGCTGACAATAGGAAGCCTCCTCGCGGTATTTGAGGCTACTTGCTCTGTTCATTGCTAATTACTTGGCGTAATCCTATATTAACTGGCCTTTGTAACTGCTTATGTATGTACTGCCGGTGACGTAAATAATTTTATTTTATTTTTTGTTTTGCAATGCGCGTAATTTTATTCCCGCGTACTTGTAAATTATGTCACTTATGCATAATTTGAGTCCGTGTAATTAAAGTCTTTTAGAGTAGCCTTGATCGGAGCCTATATATCAGTGACTGTTTATTTCACAGTACCTGGATAACATCCGACAGACGGTCCACGAGAACCTGAAGAACTTGGTGCATGCTCCCAGCGTCCAGATGCACGATGTGCCACCAGATATCAGCCTGGAGAACTCGGACGAGCCCGAACAGGATCTGCGCAACAACCAGGAAGAGCAGGACAAGAGGTGATCACGACTTGCTGCTGTCATACTTGCTACATCAGGGGCCGAGATTACGAAACTTTCTGAGTGCAATTTCAAGCTCAAATTTTATATGGGGATTTAAGCATGAAATCGTACTCAAGAAAGTTTCATAATCTCGGGGCCTGGATCCGTTTCCTTTGCCTGTATCTGGTCTGCGTTCAGGCTGCACTACATTTCTCTACGCTACTAAAAGTAGTGCCTGGCTGAATAATTTCATAGGAAAATAGCAGGAAATCGGTTTGCGCATGCATGCAGTCCATGGGTTTTCCTCCGACTATTTCCAACAAAACACTACAGGCTCTAAAGCCAAAGTTAAAAAGCAGACAATCAGTTTGTGTATGCATCCAGCTCATTCTCTACATACTTTTGGTTTTGATACAAATCACTGGGATCAAAAGCCGCCCTAAAAGATAGTGCTACCTTGTATTGGCTGAATGTCTAATGTAGCATTACGTAGCACTTCATAGTCAAATATAGTGCAGCCTGAACGCAGCCTTGGATTTAGCTCCTATGCAAGTGTATATTATTATTATTTATATAAAGACTCATCGAGAGATAGCCTCTGGGTGAGATATTCCCGCTGCGACGTAAAGCATTAATTTGATCGATCAATCATCAAGAGATATAGAAAATTATCTGATTTCTGCTACAACCAACAATAGCCACAAGTGATGGCTTGATGGATGGATGCTGTTCCTCTACTGTAAGACATCTCTGGTTGAAATATGTCACAATGTCCATGTCTTTTGTTTCCAGGATCGAGCCTGCCAACGAGTATTACGATGGCGACAAGGACAATGACAAGGAAAACGACGGCTTCTTGGACGTGTGATTGGAAGCCCGGTATACAACTAATTGATGGTAGCAGGCTACCGTCTCTGCGAACACTCAGTTTCTCCCCTCAGCGACCAGTGGTAAATCTCAGGTGTGACACCTATCAAACACCTCCATTTTCATCACAGATGTTGCAAGGAAACGATATTTACGAAGACTTTGAAAATTTTCCAACAGTTTGAGGTTATGCTATAACTTCTGTTTGTGGAAATGATAGAGAAGAATCATTTTGGACATCCGGGTATCATTTCTTTAAGTTCTCATATACATAATGATACCATAAGCTCTCTCATAGCAATCTCTAATACATAGCGATCGGGCATTTACAAGAGCAAGAGCGCTAGGTCTCATAGTGGATATGAGAGTCTGGCGAAACGATACCCTGATTTCTTGTCCCCTGTCCCTCTGTACCAGATCCTGTATATAAGGCAACGCAAGGCATACAAAATTGAAATGCTGTTTTTCGTCTCTGGCAACACGTTCCTCATGTTGATCATGATAGTGTTGTAATTTGTCATTTCATTTTTTATTAACATGTCGGCAAATCGTAAAAGTTCGTAAATACTTCACTGCTCTGAGAGCGTACAACACTTGTGCCTTGTAATCATGTTCATTAATTGTATATATTGCCATGAAGTGTTATTTGTATTACTGTCATTGTTGTTACATTTGTTGAAGTATTGTATCATACTGTGTCCATTTCATTTTCCATTTGAACTTGTTTTTAAAGGTGCTGTTCATTTTCCATTTATCACAAGAATAGTCATTTCAATAGGTTTCTATACCGCATGCAGAAATGTACATTTTCCATTATTTGGATCATTTAAACTACCATACTTGGTAAATACAGTTCTGAAATATTATCACTGAATAGTAGCAGATTGACATGATTAGGGGTGAAGTCAAAACTCACGAGATCCTTAAAGCAGCAGCTTTTTAGAATAAGGCAACACAACAGTAAAATCGTCTTTTTAAGTTACTAATCATATTTTTCTAAACACTTTGTAATACTTTGTATTTATCTATCATGTCTCATTATGGTTTCATTTCATTAATGTCACATTTTGTTTTAGTAAAATGTTGTCACATAATACATTCTGTTCTTGTTTGTATACCCAGCTGACCAAGTTAGTGTAAGAGTTACTCCTATTCTAAGCACAATATCCATCTCGGCTAAACATTTTTTATTTAAAGTACCGGTAACAGTTTTTATTATTGCCTTTGATGTGTACCATTTTGAAATAATTCCATAATTGTACTGCATATAGTAACATTGCCATCTGAATAAGACAAAGCTAGAAAATTAATAAAATCTAATAATAATGTGCACAATTATGTTGTGCCAAATTAACAACAAACTGACTCTAGGGAATATACAACCAAAGCGTCCGTCAAGGTGCTAGAATGTTATCATTTTTATCAAAACAGAATGGAATTCTATTTATCAAAACTTGCACATTGTGATAAAGAGAACACAGTGAGTGAGAGAGAGATTTATGGAGTTTAACGTCGCTCCGGGAATCTCGCCCATTTGCGACGAGAGAACATACAGCATTACATACTTAGTTATAACATACATAAACCAAGTTCAATATATTTACATGTCGGCCTTCTGGGTATCCAGCATCTCTGGTAGACTCGATGTAAGTAAGATCTACGCAGTTGTTGAGGGTGATATGAACAGGAAACTGTTGTACTTCAATGTACTATCTTCAATACTATCCCAAAGTTTATTGTTTTATTTTCTCGTATTACATGATGAAAACAAGACACAGCAATCATTTTAACCTTTTTATTTGTTATCTTGTACAGAATAATTCATGATTGTATTTTCCTATTAATTGAAAATTATATTACCGTACATTTTTGTTTTGTAATGCTGTTTAGAGTCGTTTTCTAGAATCTTTCACTAACATCACGACTTGTCAGTTTAGGGCAGGAGGAAATCTGCAACATCTGTAGCACTGAATGTAGCAGTAAACCTGCGATTACCGGCTGGTACTGACAGACCAAGGATGATAGCTGTATTGCTACTCTACAGACAGTGCATCCTATCAATATCGCATCAGAAATGTAACTTCTGCGAACATTGATGCCATGGCCCCACGAGGCAGGTTTTAAACCCGGTACCTTTGGCTCCGAAGTCCGAAGTTCTACCACTGCACGACATTCCGTACATAAGCCACTGGCCACTATACACATTAAAGAGTGTCAAAAATATAGGAGCCAACACAATACTATATCATATCATATGTAACATCATGTAATATTTTGACAAGATTACAATAATACACACATTTCATTTGAGATCGCATACTCGTTAATAGTAGCATCAAATTGATAATAAGCCTGAGAAGTTGATCGGCATGGCAACAGACAATGGCAACTTCACCGGAAAACAAGCCCACTTCCAGTGCAAATAAATTGATTCCTGGACAAATAAGTCTGGAGATTTCTGCGGATCCACAGAAAATTGCCATGCCAGAGTTGATACGAGATACCCATGTAGAATCATCTCACAAACAATGGGTCAGATCCACATATCTATTGCATATGAAATTCATACACTTGCCTATAAATATTCCTGCAGTGGTGTAAAACAATGGTATTGTTTGAAAATATAAAGGTTTTGTTTTCTTGATTTAAAATTTAACAAGAATTAATTGAATGTGAAATATGACTCCCAAGAAAACAATAAATACTAACAGTTGCATGCTGATGACTATGGACCTTATGTAATGGTCACTTGGGTTTTTTCATCTTTTTTTTTCAGTAATAAAACTTCTTCATTTCCTAATAAACAACCAAATGATTTCTCCACACATTTACTACATGGATGATTTGTAGACTTTGCAATGGAAGGTTTTAAAGTGCCCTCTTCCCCTGAGAAGATTTTGTTTTCAAATTGAAGAGATCGTAGATTCAATGGGTCAAATAAATATTCGACTAAATGCACTTTTAAACTTCAAACAATGCTCCGTCGACATGATTTCTCTGATCCAGAAAATGAATCGCACTCTAAACTTCCTGGAAATTATTACAATTCTTTACATTCTCTACTTCCTGGAAAGTATACATAATAAGTTACCAATACCAAAACGCACTGCATTCATCCTTCTTCATCACTGCTCCAAGTATCTGCTGTAGCTGCCAATGTAGTTGAAGTGTTTGTCTTTATCGTCTCCGATTCCCAAGTCCGAGGTGAATCCTCGCTCCTGGTGGTCGTGTTGGGCACCCACACCAGGATGTTGCGGTCACTGCCGCCGCTGAACAATTCGTGCGTGTCTGGATGCAATGTGCAGCAGTTGACCACGTTGTAATGTCCTCGCAGTGTGTGCACGTGCATTCCTTGATGGAGGTCCATGATCTCGATGTTGGAGTCGTTGGGCACGAAAACCACGTCTGTGTAACCGTCGTGCGAGATTTCTATCTGGATGTTTTTCTTGCTCAGGTTTTGCCGGTTGCCGTAGTTGACCATGACGTTCTTCCCAGTGTGCATGTTCCACAGACGGAGTTGGTTGTCCGTGCCAAACGTCAGAAGAAACAGTCCGTCCTTAGTGAAGCTGAGACCGTTGACGTAACCGTCGTGAGCTGTGGAGGCTTGAACAGATGAAATAAAAATGGAACTTTCTATATTTGGCGCTGGATTCTTTACAGTATCTGTGACCATACTAATTCATGCCAAAAGGAGACACAATAGCATGGGGGCGTCGAGGTGAAGCATTGCATGGTGTGTCTATTGGTAAAATTATTAATACTGTTGGTCTACTCAATACTATACCTGTCTTGCTCTGTCCATTGTGCTGGTCAAGCGACATCAGGTGACCTTTGGCTGCACGCACGTCCCAGATCAGCACCCGGTTGTCGGCACTGCAAAGAATGGAGGCCATTAATGACTTGCTGTTACCATAGGCCAGTTCCATCAGAAACCACTTTTCATTACATAGCAGCATACGTTTCATTAGTGCAAACCAATTTGCTACTATTTTGCTATGAAATTGTTCAGCCAGCATCCCACATGCAGACATCATCAACATTGTAGATTTTCAAATGACCCCAGGATCCCTGTTAAATTTGAACACTGGACTGCCCATACCTTCCGGTCGCCAAGACAAACTCGTCTCTAGTTGACCACTTGACCGACAGGACACTGTCCTTGTGTCCCTTCAGCATGTGTGTGTCCGACCCCGCCTTGAGGTCAACGAGCTTGACCGTCGACCCCTGACATCCCACTGCCAGCAGCTGGTGTTTGGAGGCAATGGCTGACATGTGGTGGTTGTACACGATCCCACTGAACTCGAACGTGTCGGCTGGCTGCAATTTAAGGAATCGATTTTATATCTACAAATACAAAACCATTGCAAACGTCATCCTCAAACATCATGGGTACTTATTCTGCTTAGGACCCTCTCTATGACACACATCTAGATAGAAATTTGCACAGTCTATAGAAATAGAACATTGATAACATCTGTTTCATCGGATAAATTTTCACAGCAAATTCATTGGGAAAAGGATTTCATTGGTTGGCTGTTTGCGCAAGTTTTCTGCTAGATGTGTGCCAGGGTGTATGGCATGGAGAGAGTTCTGAGCGGAATAAGTACCCCTGTGGTGCAAGGATATGCAAAGGTTGGAGTAGAGGTTTATTTTTTATTTTTTAACAGTACTTATTTGAAAACTTCTGGGATTTATGAACAACCAATTTAAAGGCATACTATTAACACTAGCCCGGGCCATTTATCCCAATGCTAAAAGGTATCCTAATGGCTAGTAGAAATTCATGTTTTTTGTAAACATTTGTTAGTTGTATCACTATTCGGGCTAGTAAGTTTTATAGGTAAGTTTTGAATTACTATCTGAATGTTGTTTTGCATCCTAGTTTGTATATAAAATGTTTTAGAATCTGCTGTCATGATTATTTCACACAGATAAGCGACTAAACTGTTAATACGGAGACATGACTGTACATAATTCTTACCACCAATCTATTGGTGTCCCACACTTTCAAAAGTCTATCGGTGCCGCTGGACGTGAAGATACCGGTGTCCACGGGATACCACTGAACTGTCTGAATGCTGTGTTTGTGGACATACTGGCTGTTCCGGTCCACTCCGCATACTAACTTGTAAGTGTGGTGGATGTTTCCTCGTGGATTTGCCAAATCGTGGATACAGATTCCTCCAGTAGACCCTCCTGATAATAAACTGCAGAAGAGAAATTATATTTACTTTACATAAATTGTAAAACAAATTAAATCGATAATACGTTTATCGTTGTTAAATTGAATGATGAGTTAAGAGGAATTTACATATACTACAGTATTGTGTGTGTGGCAGTTCTTGACGACGCACTCACTTACAATAAACAGATAATGCAGATGAATTATCCACTGTTGTTTCTAGACTTTATACACTACAAAATGAGAGGGTGATCTGGATATCTACCCTGTGATCGGAACTGGCACACACACTGCATGACAACCATTATAAAGACCTGTAGTCGAAATATGCTTTAAAATTAAAATATATCATTTTAATGTAGATAAGTATACATGTACATGATTCATGTCCCATTTGTGTTAAAATATATTTGCAACAAATCATGTAACTCTACATCATTTTGGGTCCAATCATTGATATGTTTAGTTACAAAATTATTAATTTCTCTGTTGAAATTTAAATGACAATAATTACCGACTTCTAGTACTACAAGTTTAGATAGTAAAAATATATCAATCAAATAAATTTGGCTAGTCTTCCTATGTTAATACAATATTTTAATACAATAAACAGCTTACTATCTGTTCTCTACTAGATCAATGCTGAGGCTGTTTACACCACCGTCGTGGACCCTGTCCACATCTTTGTGTTTACTTAATTCTAAACTAAATATTCGCCGTGTTGTTTCGGCTCGTGATAAAATTGTTGGATTGTCGATTCCATATTCTCTATCCGAATACAGTTTCAACATTTTTAACTAAATATTTCGAATAGAAATACATTGCCAAACTGGCAGTGCTTGCGGAAACAAAACACGGTGTAAGGGAGACTACTCTGTAGAGGATAACATAAATTCCGGAAACTTGGCTACAAATGTTAGTTTTATAATATTACAGGATTATAGCGACCTAATGTTACTATTTTATTGTAATTATGTTCAATAATAGTATTTATTTATATAATAATGCATACATTGCACTAGTAGATGCATAGATTCATGTTTTGATGCCTGACTTCACAGGCGGCGTCCGGTTAACTTAATAAACCGTATCTTCAACTTCCTTGCGGTGCGCAGGACGAAACCTAGTTAGAACACGAGGAACAAAAATGTCAACAAACACATTATCTTTTGAAGGATGCAATTTCTTTCGCCAGCGACTTGTTCTAGCCACGTTAAGTGGGAAGACAGTCAAAATAAGAAAAATAAGGGCGACTGATGACAATCCGGGGTTAAGAGGTAACGTAACTATACTAGATCATGCCATTCGTTCATTGACAGATGGATGTCCATTTCACAATCACAGTTCACTTAGCCCTATTTATGGCCGGGTAGTGATAATGCTTTAATAAATAGGGCCAAAGTTCACACTGACTAAATATAGCCGTCTCCGATGTTTGTGATGTAACTGTAAGCAATCGTAATTATTTAGATTTTTTCTCAAACGTATACATTGGTTATTATTATTCTCCATATGTCATTTCTACAATGTTTATGTATGTAACATAACCTTCTTTCCTTTTTAATTTGATCTCCAGATTTTGAAGCCAGTTTTATCAGATTGCTAGACAAACTTACAAATGGAACCAGAATTATTGTCAGCGAGACAGGTACACATTTTCATTATAGATAATAGAAAGTTAAATACTGACATCACGTTTTTTAAAAAATGTATTATTTAGAAAATAAACAGCATACATCAGTCGTATAGTTAAGTAGCACAAAATACAATATACAGGATGGGCTACTTTTCTCTACGCTACAATAACCATTCAGCCAACACATGTAGTACTACGTAGTGCTACTTTTTACTTTGGCTTTTGAGCCCGTAGTGTTTTTAGGAAATACTAATACTAATAAACCCCAAAGCATGAAGTGAATCATCTCCCTTGAGGGAAGGGTACAACTCCACTGGATGAGTCTGGCGAGTTGGGTCACATATGCCTAGGCAAGATGGAAGTGAATGGATTGCACGCATGCGCCAACCGATTTCCTGCTATTTTCCCAGCCATTACTTGTAGCAAGTAGCATGTCCTGAATGCACCTAAGGCATGCAATCACAGATAGGGTGGTCGTTGTGGACTGAATCGGAGTTATGCAGCAGGACATGTGATAGCATGACAAATGAATGTTATACCACACTGTGATTGTATGACTATAATTATCCAGCATCAGCATTTAATTTGGTCTTGTGACCCATTATTTTAATGGCACAATGAATGCTAATGACATTTCTTAAATGATGCTTAGACAATATACCGGTATATCACATAGAACTGTTAATAAGGCAAACTATCAACAAGTTTTTAAAACTATCTTTTAACTCGCACCTGACATGTTTATCCAGGCACCAGTATTCTGTACCAGCCAGGTCTCCTAGCCGGGGGCAGTATAGAACACGACTGCAGCACAGAGCGGTCGCTAGGCTACTACCTTGAAGGCCTCGTGTGTTTGGCGCCTTTCACCAAGAAACCAATCAAAGCCGTCCTGAGGGGTGTCACCAATGATCAGTTGGATCCGTCAGTATGTACTAATTAGTTTTATGCTGCAAGAATGATGATACAATTACATTCCGATTGATAATTAACTGATTAAGTATGGCTGATATAGGAGGTAACCCATTGGATTTTCTTCAGCAAGATCAATATAATAAAATGACACTTTGGTGGACATTTTCTATTTTTATGTGTGGTGACTGTGGTTTCATCGTAAATAGCATTGTGTCTATTGCACCAATAACTTGTGTCCAATCCCTTTCCATTGTGAATAAAATATGTTTAAACTATGTTTAAACACTTTGGCTAACATGCCTTTTTCTCAATCCCTGGTACCATAATACAAATTCATAAATACTTTCTACCAACAACAGTAATGTCCAGACTTACTCATGTTGAGTAATTCTTTATGTTTTCCAGATAGATGCCATCAAGTTATCCACATTTCCCGTTCTCAAGAGATTTCTTGGTACAGATGAAGGACTTGAGTTGAAAGTATGGGTGACAACAATGATTTTATGTACCAGTATTGTAGTTATGTCACTATCGACAGTATCTTGCCATATTTTCTAAATATTTCAGCCTTCAAGTTCCATAATCTTATTATGAGCCATGAGTTCTGTTGGTTGTAATCACTATGTCAGTGTGTTCGTAATATCAGGTGAACCGTCGAGGGGCGGCTCCGGATGGCGGGGGAGAGATTCTATTCACGTGTCCGTGTCGACAGAAACTCCGCCCACTCAACTTCACAGACGCCGGGAAAATCAAGAGAATACGAGGAGTTGCGTATCCTTTTTGACATGTGCACCAACTGAAAACATCGCTGAAATCTGTCAATTTATTTCTCTGTACTGAAGTGTGAAACCTCATATGGTGTGGAAACGTCTCAAATGTAAGGGCATTGTATCTGCTAAAATAAAATACATGTAACAATGGCAGCATTTGAATTTGATGTGGGTGCTAGCGTCATTTGAAAATCTTCTATGTTAAAGTATCTGTGAGATCCCAGCAAATTACAGAATTAACCACCATTAACATTGGGCCTATGGAGTGCGACCTCCTTCGTATTTAACTTAATTTCTAACACTAACGAATGTCTGATGTTGGCCTTGACTGCCATGAGATGGGCGACCAGAGTATCGCCGTCGGTGACTAACAGGATCGTGGAGGCGTGTCGCGGCGTGCTCAACAAGTTCCTGCCAGACATCTACATCTACACGGACCACAGGAAGGGCGGCCAGTCTGGCAAGTGAGTTGCTATTGTTACAGTACCGCACAGTATGTGAACAGAATTCTGTGATGGTTATTTTGGTAATTCTTTTTTGGTAAAATAATTGTATACTCAACAATATTAGTTGAGGGCTGGTAACCATTTTGGACAGTCAGACCCCGTTATGATGGTCTCCATTATAACATTGAATTTCGAACACTGTAACAGTTTCTCTGCTTACCAGTCAATTCTTGAAAATCAAACATTGGCTTATGGCATTTTCCCATTTGTTCCACCTAGAAATATTGTAACAATACAAAAGTTGTTACTCTTATATCCAGAGTGCTACAACAGTTGTTTGTATCGAGGACACTGTTGGCTAGGTTTTCATTGGTGTTCTTGCATGGCCATTTCAAAACTGTTGGGGATATTTTAGGAATTATTTAATTTCTTTATCCTCAATACCATCATTGCCTGCATCGCAGATCTCCGGGGTTTGGCCTGACCCTGGTGGCAGAGACGCGGAATGGAGCGTTCCTGTGTACTGAGATGGCGGCCAACATGAAGGGTTCCACCGACGGCCCCACAGTGCCAGAAGACCTGGGCAAAGACACGGCCAAGCTCCTCCTAGAGGAAATATACCAGGTGGAAATAACTCCATAATTTCTACTGATATATCCTATGCAGGGTTCACCACATCCTCGCACCCGAGAGGTACTTGTAATGTTAGCACTGCACAGTATGTACCCCTGGCTCACATCACGTGAAGAAAACCTGCACCAAACGCCAATCAATGAGATCATTTTCCTGATGAAAACGTCATAAAAATATGTCCAATGAAACAGATGTTATCATTGTTCTATTTATAGCTCCTGTAGACTGTTTTGTCTAGGTTTTCCCATAGTTGTGAGCCAGGGGTACCATGCAGTGCCAACGTAACAGGTACCTCTCTGGGGTGTGAGGATGATTTTACCCTAGACTTGTAAATTATGGAGTTGAACTTTACAGATCGATAGCCATTTGGATGACAATGTGGATGGCATTATAAAGATTTTTTTGATTTATTTTTTATCGTCACGGAATGACATTTTGTTTTGAATTTTTCCAGGGTGGGTGTGTCGACACCTATAACCAGAGTATGACAGCTCTGTTCATGGTGCTGGGCGATCAGAACGTATCCAAACTACAGACAGGAACACTGTCTTCTTACACGTAGGTTTAGTCAATTTTCTGTACTGCATAGTGATTCTATCTACTGTAAAAGGATTATATTTCGCGCGGTGCAAATTTCGCGCAATCAGGAAAAATGACTAGATCGCGCGGTCTATTG
>JAUTBQ010152742.1:0-13760 GCA_032361185.1 Lepetodrilus ovalis | reverse complement strand
ATAAATATCAAGTGTTGGGGACTTAGTATACCAGGAAATAACAACTTTTGGGTGTACAAATCAAACGTAACTAGTCTAAGACTGAAATTCGTTTGGTCATTATCTAGGTCTATCAACCGTGATTGTATGCCTTTAAGCATATGGTTGAACTATTGGAGAGATTGAGGTGACGGAGAATATTTTGGAAATGTAATTTTAGCAACGATTACCTGTAAAATATAACTGATTTTAATGTGGAATATACCATATTCCCCTTTGCACTCCCTTTCAGTTTAATCTATTTCCAATCCAAAAACAGGTATGCTCTTCTAGTATATGATAGTGATATGCTCTCGTCGATATAGGGAGGTACTACCGGAATTGTCGGTCTATTGGACATTGACATTGCTACAACAAAGCGATAGGAAAATATAACTTTCAAACTAACCATGAAAACGTACAAACAGAACTGTTCCAACTATTCGTCACTGACATAGATTATACTAATGTTCGTGATATGATACACTTAAGTAGATGCAGGTGAGGGTACACTGACTATATGATGACCACCGTTTATACAGACAGGGCTGACCGTAGATGGAGGGGGGGGGGTTGTGGTAGAGGCGCATGAGTCCCTGTCCACACACAACCCGTCACTGGGGCTGATTTACCATATTCCACGAACCGTGAATACACCACGATGACTAATACGTGTTTGCCAGTCTCGACAGACAGGATAAACTAGCTGAGAAAGTAATTATATCAAACATTGGAATGTTTTGCTACTATCAGAATGATTCGATTGCTATCTTGACGAAGTGTGAGCGAATCATACAGACAATTGAACGCGAGCTACCAGCGATCAATATAATATAAAATATGAAATAAAATTACAAAAATATCCTTCTCGGCGTGTGGAACTATTCCTTGAGATTGTTCAGGGATCAGCAATGCTAGTGTTCCATGTTTAATTAACTCGCATGGACAGAGTGAAAACTCCCGCGGGCCAGCCCATATATCCCATCGGATAACGTGGTGATAAAACAGGGAAAAAATACCAAGCTATTTGATTAGCGTAGATATTGATAACAAACAGTGATTAGATCTGGGTTGGCATCAGTTCAATACTTGGACCTAAGGCCTAATCACACATTTTCAAATATGAAATGTTTGAGCTTCCATTACCAAACATGTCTTATGATGAAAAGCAAGGTAACTCGTCATAAAGATGGTTCAACGGTTTTCCTTCAGTGAAACGTTGATGGATTATATTTGCCCTGGCCTGTCTTGGTTGAGTCCGCGTGTTCTGGACATCAAAAGGAAGATAACGAAGCTAGATTCGCCCGTTATGAGTCTGAAGGGTAACTTAATACTTCGTATTGATCTAGATCGCTACCCTTCCTGCGATACGATTCCATGATATTCCTTTCATATTTTCACTCGTATTGAGAGTAGGCCTATACTTGATTGGCAAACATTCGTTCAATGATTACATAGCTTCCATTTTTAGCGGAAAGACAGTATGACATGTTCTTGGTAATACCTAGAATCAAAGGTCTAGTATAACATCATGAGTTATCGTCTGTTCTCAAATTGCTGTCTGGATGGTCCTAAACACCGGAATACTTCCACCATGGCGATATTCGACTACAGGAATATATGGAATATTCTAGCTAGTTCGACAGCATCCTCGCACCCAAGGGCTACTTTACTCCTTGCAGGATCCTCTTCATTGTCATACCCCTGGCACACATCTTAAGGGAAAAGCGCAAACCACTAAATTTTCCCGATGAATTTTGTGTGAAATTATATATATAGTATTTAATGGAGTTACATCCATTTGCCTATGTTATTATGTTCGTGATGGGTGACTTAAAACGATTCTATGTTCATAGTTCCTACGTTTACGCAAGCTATCCTCTGCATGTGTGCAAGGCGTAACACAATGAATTAAGTACCTCTTGGGTACGAGGATGGTTGGATAGTTACCTCCTGCATTAGTTCCATGTTGGCAACTCTTGTCTTCTCGTCATTACTTGTATACGCGCTCTACAGGCAAGTAGCTGTTACCACCACCACTACTGCTACCACCATCACTACTGCTACCACCATCGTTAGGTGTGAATGTGCATCACTGCTTGCGTGAATCTGAATTGAATGAACGCTACTGTACCAACCACCAGCCACCCCAACCCCCAAAATAATAATAAAAACTGTCTTTCTATAAAATGTGCAGTGTTCATGGACGTAGCCTTGTGTTTGTAAGTGGTCTTGACATTGAAGGTGGTCAGATGTTCAGAACGCGTTACTCAATGGAGACAATGCCTTCCTCTGCTGTATACTGACGATAGCCTGTCTTCTATACTGATACGCGAAGAGTGAACAGAATGGACTACCCATCATGTTTCTGACTATTTCTGCCATATGCTTAAAAATTCGATATGCAAATGGTCCATTGATATTCCCAATAATTCATGTACTAGTATATTACATTCCTTCTTAGTGACACACCCCAATAACCCGTAACTGGCAGATCCGATACACCAGCGACCCAATACGACTAGTCGTTACATATTTCTACTACTAGGTTGTATTAACAATATCATCAATTATACAGCCAGAATAAAAGCACAAGTGCAACTAATTTGGAACTGGTAACGATCAAAGTGGTAAAACTAATTGTATGCTAATGGTGTATGCTGGCGCCACAAGAAATGTAAAAACTCATATGCTGGTACTATTACTATGTAGCTCACTAATCGTCTATAACAGTCAATTTCTTCGATAAGCCTCGCGTCATCACTAAAGCCCCCTAACCCTAATATGGCTATAAATAATCGTTACGTCGTCACCGTACGATATCAGAGTAACCCAACACGGGCTATCGTGACGTAGATAGCTAGAGTAGGATCACGGTCTCCGAAAACTCATAGAACATAGGTCCCGTTTCACAAAGTTAGCTTAAGGTTATCATCTATATACTAGTATGTCGGTACCCATCCGTCATCACAATTATTTTAACATGGTATACTGTCATTAATGGTACATATAGCATAGCATCATGTCCATTAGAAAATGCATGTTGTACCATAAGTTTTAGCTTTGTCTGCTATATATATGTATAAGAAGAATAAAATAATTGACAAGGTATATTATTAATAGGCTTTCTATAAATTAGTATTACTGATATTTCTATAGCAGCCACACATTCATTCTGTTTTCAAATATCGTATGCGTGTGTATATAATACATGCTGTCCAATACTTACATATTAACATATAAACTACTCCAACCATGAATACTCATTGATGAATTCACGCTTAAACGGAGAAATGTTCTCATTATTCAACTAAACAACCAAGTCTTGAAAATACTGAACTGTAATTAAAGGTACTTAGTGGTCCGTATAGAAGACATAATTGATCTGAAAACGTCGCAAATCCCAGTACATTCATCTCTTTGCGAGAACTGTCGCCCCTAATAGCAGCCTAGTTTTCCGGAGAAATGTGTATAATTGACTCTCTAGTCAAGAGATATCACCCATGGCAAGACCATTGTACAACACATGACTATGGACAGTAGAATTCACCCACTTGGAGATATATGCATGATACATGATAGTAGAATTCACTCACTTGGAGATATATGGACAGTAGGATACACCCACTTGGAGATATATGGACAGTAGGATTCACCCACTTGGAGATGTATGCCTGATAGTAGAATTCACCCACTTGGAGATATATGCCTGATAGTAGGATTCACCCACTTGGAGATATATGCCTGATAGTAGGATTCACCCACTTGGAGATATATGCCTGATAATAGAATTCACCCACTTGGAGATATATGCCTGATAGTAGGATTCACCCACTTGGAGATATATGCCTGATAGTAGAATTCACCCACTTGGAGATATATGCCTGATAGTAGGATCCACCCACTTGGAGATAAGTGCATACTAGTAGAATTCGCCGAATTGGAGATATATGCATCATAGTAGGATTCACCCACTTGGAGATATATGCATCATAGTAGGATTCACCCACTTGGAGATATATGCATGGTAGTAGAATTTGCCGAATTGGAGATACAATGTATGTGCATATAAGATCCGCAGAACGGATATAAACATTAGAACAGAAATTCGTCAAAGTGAGTATATCTGACTAGTAGGATTTATTCGGCACGTTAGAAGTGTCATGGGAAGAAGAATTAGTTGGCTTGGACACACCTGACAGTTACTTGTTGACCATGTGCAGGTGCATTGTATATATACATGTGTGTGCGTGCGTGTGAATGTTCGCGCTTGTGTGTGCACCTCCGCACATGTGTGTGCGTATGTTTGTGTGTGTAGTAATTGCCAATCCAGTATCATTCACATACTAGTAAAGAATATAATATTATAGGTCATAAACCACCAAATAAATGTCCATTGGCGACAGTGTTAACATACATGTATATTTAAGTATAGCTAGTTGGCAAGGGTTGCTATGCATTTATTAAACTCGGAGACTTACACATGCAACAAATTAGCACTCTTGGAAATAAAAGTGGAATTGTTTGAAATGTTATATGTTGTTCTTGTCAAATAAAGTGGAATGTTGCCATGTATAACCAATCACTGGCGAGGCAATTACTTATTCTGAACTGAACGACGGCCTTCTGCTATTTGCCTAACCACTGACATACCGTAGTGCTTCATAACCCATCACTAGGATACTGTCTTGTACTACTGGTAGCCTGAGATATATAGAGCTGTGTATCCAACACGTTGATGGCTACTCTCCTAGTCAATATTCTGTACCAGTCAGATAGTACTGTCAAATATAGCGGACATGCACATGCTGTTCTTGTAGATGCCTATGACAGTGCCATGCTATGCTTGTACATTCAGAGTACACACGTACTGTCTGATTCCCAATGTTTCCAGGAGTCGCTCGTGGAGCAGCTCTAGATCTGCCTGTCCAGGAGACGCACACGTCTGCATCGAGATTATTTAGATATAGACATGCGCAGTCAGGTCAATGGCAAACTGCAAATGATATGGACGACACGATTACGTAAACCACATGTAGAGGGGTTATCAATTAGGAAGTGTGCTATTTATCTATTCGAGTTTATTTTGTAAATCGAGTCCGTAGGTAACTGTATCCGAAGATGCCAAACTATAGTATTAAGAACATTAGCACTAGTTTGCCAGCAAACATCTGGGATATGTATAGGCCTACTCCTCATGGAGTTGAGAAGGAAAATTGAGTGGACATGTGTCCATTCACCGGGAATAACCAAGCAATATAATAATAAAAGAACACCCAGTTTGATCACAGATTAAGGAACATTCTGCATTATCGAGGAACACATAACAATATACGATTATCAAATACTATAGATGTAGACATTTTGAACTGCCGCACTATCCACAGAACAAGACATGCTCTCCAGACATGACCTCACTGGAGGAGAAACTCAACACTGGTGACCTGGACAAGCGGGTATGACTGGGACTGCACTGAATACGTTATGACTGGGACTGCACTGAATATGTTATGACCAGGGTATCCACTAAGAGACCGCCAGCGCTCTCTTTGCCGATAGCTAATACACTGCTAAGAGAGAGCTACCAGGGTCTCATTTCACGAAGCTCTCTTATCCACTAAGAGACTGGTAGCGCTCCCTTTGCCGATTACTAATACACTGCTAAGAGAGCGGTACCAGTCTCTTAGTAGAGAGCTTCGTTGAAGGCTACCCAGGACTGCACTGAATACGTTATGATAAGGACTGCACTGAATGTGTTATGACTGGGACTGCACTGAACACGTTATGACTGGGACTGCACTGAATACGTTATGATAAGGACTGCACTGAATGTATTATGACTGGGACTGCACTGAACAAACGGCCGTGGCTCCCCCAAGTCTGGACAGCGTGTAACGTGCTTCAGTTATGATAAGTCAATACCATTGGCCGTGGATTGCTTTACCATCAAGAAGCAGTAGTTGCATCGTAAATTCACAGAATTCTATACGTGCTTCCTTGACTTCCGCTATCTCCTGACACGACTGGACGTCTTCTGAAGTCAATCTAGGATGTCTTCGCTTCAACAGGTTTATGAAATTTGTTAAGGTCTGCAAACCCAATTGGCTACTGCGGATGGCGATTATAGATTCTGGTCTGGTGACAGTTTCATGTCTAGATTCGGCGATTCTCCGTAATACGTTATATGACCATAAATACAGCGATTTTCGGTAATACGTTTTATGACCTTCCACGACGCATTAAAAGGTGTCTCCCTTAATTATCTGGCATGCTTATATGTTTATGCACGTGTTTTAGGTATGCCATTGATAACTACCAGACTACTTAATTTCATTGTTACTTCCAAACGTAGCAAGGTTTCTCTAGTTAAAAGAAAGGTGCACGCGCCATGAATCTAATCAGGGTTGTCTACAGACTACGTTGCAATCAAACTAATTGCTATTTCAGAATCCGATAATCATGTTAATTCAGCTTGAAGGAAGAAAGCGAGTCATTATAGCCACCTAAACGAATGAGTCTGCAAGGGATTATCGGTTATTCTGGAATGGGATTCGTCCATCTAACTACGTTTATGCTAATCAAACAACTTAAATGAAAGGTGTGAACGTAAACCTGCTTAGCTGTGTATGCCCCTCAGGACAGCCGGAATCTGAGAACGTGCACGTGCAATGTTTGAAGCTCACTGGCCGGCGGTGATCAAGAGGTGGCTACGAAGCGTGAGCTGGGTATTGTGTTGTCGTGATTGCGGAAGTGAGAACTTGACTTTGTCTGAGAGTCCAGCCCTAGCCCGGGGCTATACACGGGCAGGGCATGTCCGGCGTCCAGGCTCCAGCACGTTCCTGGATCGCGGAGACCGCGGAGCAGTGGGTGTTCAATGCAGGCCAGTAGATGCTCATTGATTTCTTCACTAAGATCACAAGGCTATTTTGACTCTTCGATTTAGTTTACATCTTCAAAAATATTTGGACGCCCGTCTATCGTACATACCCAGACTGGCCCGGTATGTGGATATAATTATGCAGATTGTACATATCCAGCCGTTCACAGAAAGCTAGGGAAAAGTACATAAACTGCACATAAGATGTCCAAATATGGAACTGATTTGGCATCTGTACATTCTACAACCAGAGGCCTATTATTGATACCAACGTGATGGAATATACAATATCATAAAAAAAACACTATTTATTTCCTTGTTAATCATGCTAAAGTAGTGTACAGAAGTTCATTAATGTCTGACCTGTCTGTAAGTTGAAACTGAACAACTTCCGATTTATATCTACACGTTGGAAACATCGGTATGAAGATGAGATTCTACAGGTTTAATGAACTTACTAGCGTCCCGTATATCTTGTGATCCAGGTCACATTTCTGTAGAAGAGAAATGTGTATATTACACCAGCTGGTAATGCGGGAGCTGTTCACTGAACATTCATTAAAGATGGGCGACATCTGGGGCGGCTTAGCTCATAAAATGGACTTAAGTCAGCAAAACACTAACTATGAAACATATTTTGACTACGTTTTCTGTATTTTGGTTTAGTCAGCAGTTTTAGATTTAGTTTCGATTAAGTTTGCCTAACCCAAATGCAGAAAATGTAGTAAAAACATATTTAAAACTAAGGTTTTTGTTTTCCCACAGAAGTCAATTACAAAATTAGCTGTTTATAGGATACCGTCCATGGTTCCCGATTTCTCGAAACGGAAACTAAAGTCACTACAAATAACGGACGGACATGTTCATATCAGGCGACGAACATGTTCATATCAGGTGACGGACAAGTTCATATCAGGTGACTGACATGTTCATAGTATTAAGTGACGGACATGTTCATATCAGGTGACGGACCTGTTCATAATTGATAGCTTCTAAATTGAAAATCGTGCACCGTTTTGGAGTGTGCCGTTATGCAATCTGCACCCATATAACCAATAAAATTCCGTATAATGCTGCACACGAAAACCCTCGTAGTGTCACAGCGTAGACTGTCTACATGATTCATGATACTTTGTACGGTTCTATGTTCTACTGTTTGTAGACACGCTGAACGCTTTACCATGTTGAGGACATCACGAGTGTGAGATGTATGACGTTCAACTAAGTGGGTGATTTCCATCAGTGAAATATGTCACACCCCCACTCTCACCCAACCCCTACCCCACCCCACCCACATTGCTTCTCGTCCTCATATTGACGTCAGAGTGATCCATAGCTATTAAACGTAATGAGTGGTTCTCTGTTATTGATTCATGTACAGCCCATTCAATCGTCTAACTAACACCATTCCGATTATATTGACAACGTCGAGTGCATAACGGCATTGATAATGCCACATTCATTGTTCAGGTGTTGTTATTTATTTCCTATAGGTAAGAACATCTGTAGTTGTAAATTAATGTTGACATCCTAAACAACTTTTCACTCGATAACGTTTCCTTCTTGGGGTAATTAGTTTGGCATAATATGAAAATATAGAGGATACATCGAATTCTAGTTGATAATGACCATAATGCGTCTCTCTCTCCCACACCCCCCACCCCCCCCCCCTCTCTCTCTCTCTCTCTCTCTCTCTCTCTGGCATAATCGACAACTATATTGTCAGAAGCTCTCTACAACTCTGTTTGAATTCGTAATCTACGCATAGAAAATCCTACTTGTAATCTGAATAAAAGTTGAACCAGGAAGATGTCCATGCTACAGACCCATCTATGAGCCACTGTTAACGCCAGTGTCGCATACATACCACAGACAGCGCTGTGAGGGTACTGACATGCCATCGATAAAGAAGAACCCCTCTGCCATGCGCGGATTGATCTAAACACTAGGGTTCATAATTAGAACACCGAACCTCACTTGTTGGCACCCCACCCGTATCTCGTACAAATTTCGACCTATTTAATTGGAAGCATGTAGGGATCTATTCGTACGTCGTTTGTAGCCAATTCAAGTAAATACTTTTGGTCTTCCCGGAAATTAGTATTGATCGAAAGTTTTTTTTAAAGAGCATTCAGTAAAAACAGGAGCTTAGAAGTACACGATATCTTCCTGTTATCTTACTGGTTATTGGAATGTTCACGTAGTTCGAACGAACACTGGCCGCCAGTACTTGATCAATTACTCAACTACCCTCTTTAATTCGAAAGACGGTTTAGATAAAGTCTTGCAAGCCTATATACGTTGTTTGTGGAACGTGGCGGAAGGGAGTTATAGGACTGCGTGTCTAGGGTCGGTGTTTGTTGTAGCCAGAGGGGGACAAGTGAAGCGCTCAGAGTCCAGGGCTCTGCATCAGAAGCTCCCCAGGAGGTCAAGAAGTCGTGGTCAAAGACAAATGTCTTGTAGTTCCAGTCAACAAGGTTAGGCCCAGTCGTATAACTCAGCATCGAGGTGTGTTTAGCAGTGTATATTTAGCTCGCACTGTTCTCTCTTGATACTTAGAACGTGTCAATGTCCACATTGATCAAGAAGTTCTTTATTTTTTTGGGAACAAGCTGGCAATGTCAGGCCAGTTCTGAACACATGACGGATCATAGAAGTGATCTAAGAGAGGAGAATGGCGTCATATCCCAGACATCAAAGTCCGAGTATGGAGAACCAGAAAGGGAATTATGTAAAACATATTTCACCAATTCTGAATGTCGAAACATGTCGATAGCGGCTAAATGACGTTTGAAATATTTTCTATGAATACATTGTACTCAAGTGGACAATTTCCTGTAGCAAATATCACATCTAGAATTCCAGCCAACCGTGTCTCAAGAATTCGATTAATATTAGAGTGAAACAGCGCGTTAGATATAGACGATATTAACTTACACAAAGTTATCATACACGAGCAATTATTAAATTGCACTTTGGGACTTACTATTGTTAAGAGTGCCGCCAGCTAAACACATACATTCTTCTGTATCAAACCCAACTTGGGCAAACTATTTGAATACGGACCATGTACTAATCGACTGTAAACATTTACAGGCTTATATACTTCAAGTACTGTACTATATCTGCGCGTATGAAGTTGTCAATTAATTAATGAAAGCATTAAGTACAGTGATGACACCACTACACAAAACTATCGTAATCGTACGTTGCTGTTCACACTTGGTTGTCTGCAATTCCATGAAGGACAGAGGTCAGAAACTACGCCTGGCGCCAATCTGGTGCTGCATAGACTGCCGCCTGGCCTGCCAATCTGGTGCTACATACACTGCCGCCTGGCCTGCCAATCTGGTGCTGCATACACTGCCGCCTGGCCTGCCAATCTGGTGCTGCATAGACTGCCGCACTGCCGCCTGGCCTGCCAATCTGGTGCTGCATAGACTGCCGCGCTGGCCTGCCAATCTGGTGCTGCACAGACTGCCGCCTGGCCTGCCAATCGGTGCTGCATAGACTGCCGCCTGGCCTGCCAATCTGGTGCTGCATAGACTGCCGCACTGTCGCCTGGCCTGCCAATGGGTGCTGCATAGACTGACGCTGTCTTAGTATTAAGTAGAATGCCATTATCCACGTATCTAGTAATTTGGGAATGTGTCTTTACTAAATAACTTAGTAGGCAGATGGACTAGGCAGCACTTGTCTAAAGAACACATGCAGAGTGTCCAGAGTTTTTCACTCTTCGTCTGTCAATCAGCAGAGTTGGCGAGGAATGCATCTATTCTCTAGCGCCTCATCGCAATAATATTGAATGTTTGTGGAATAAACAAAAGTTAATTCTCTACGGTATTGAGATATTGAAATTGACTTCCTTCTCCGTATCAGAACCAGGGGGCTTAACTGCCAACTTCCACGTCCACTGGGAAATGCTTTCTCCGTAGCATGTATGGTCTGAGCTTTTTCCAACAATTAGGGACAGTTTGAGAGAAAAAAAAACACGGAATGAAGATTAGAAGAATAATTAAATATTATTTTTGGCGGAAAAATCACATATATATTATTAGAAAAAAATTAAAGTTCGTATCAATGTCTGTCGACTGATTGCATAATATATTATTTTCTAAGCGATATATTTTCTTTGGTATGAACAATACATGGCACTAAATAATCCTTTTATATGGTAAGTATAGTAGTTACAGTAATACACGTAATGCGACATCCGTCTTGATAGATATTGGCTGGATATCAATCCTTGAAACTCTCTCTCTCTTCTTCTCCTCTTCCTCTTCCTCCTCCTCCTTCTCCTTCTCCTATAGAGGCCTACATGTCATCAAGAGGATGACGATAACCTTATAGAGCGTATGAACCTACTATAGAACTCGGTGTAGCTCGGTCAGCTATACTTCTGATAACTTCTAGAAGTAATGTCCGAGCGGACTAGATTCCCCTGTGAGTGAGACTGCCTGTGATTCATTGATGTTGTCTGACATCTGGATAATTGAATTGCACGTATAAATATCGTGTTTACACGTGTTCGGCCCACAGTGTTATGTCTTTCAATGACAAAGTTCAGTACACTGTAGTATCGTAATCATAAGCAAAGGGAATGCCTTCACATTAAAGTGACAACATAATTACATAGTTCAAAGGTTACTCATTACATATCCTGACAGCACTATCCCAGGCAAATCGTATACTAGTATATATATATATTTGCCAGATTGTTGCCTATTCTAGATCAATAATAGTAGATATCCTTCCAGACCATTCTGACAAGATTATTTCAGTTTTATGTGCAAGTTCCATCCCAATATATCATACTTCTTTGTGCTCACAATTGCATTACTATGGTAAGCCTATGCTTAGAACGCATAGCTGATGTTTTATGTATAACAAAGCACAGACATACCGTATCATAGCCTATGCAGTGTCATCAGTTTTTTAGAATATTGCTTTTCATATTGTTTCATAGTTAGTAATTCCATGTAGAATAATAGTTCATAAACAAACAAAACATTACAATAGAACTATGAAAGATTATGTTGTCACTTGAAAGGCATACCATCACAGGTATTTAAATATGCTTGTTGTGTTTTGCACTAGTTCTTTGTTACATCTGCAAAGTACATGCACGTAACATACACACAATCAGGTTGAACTTCCAAACATACTTTCAACGCTGTATGGTAGACACAATTCCACTGCAACCCCGTGATATATAATTTATTTTGAACAACCAGTTTAAACTTCCAGTAAACAACCTGAATATAGTGGTAATCATGTTTTGTTTGCTTCATTATATTAATGTAAGTGGACATAACTCGAAGCTATGCGACTCAGTGTAAATGGGAAACACATACATTTTCATTGTTTCGTTTTCATTTAGTGACTGGATTAAAATGTTTGTATTTATTGTCGCGAGACAAAGAAATGTGTAACAACATATGTACATATTGCAAAATAGTGGGACATGCGGAAATCTGTTGCCCCATATACCTGTACTCGTGCAGACAAATCAAATGTACATTATTTCAGGTAAAAATACACATGAATGAATGTCTTTAAGCAAGTGTGTGGTTTTTTTTAATTTCCTATACTGACGGTCAGATGTATATTAGATCTATGATACAACACTATTTGTTGACGTAATGAAATGTACAAAACTATTGCTGATGTGATTTGCTGTATTATTCGCCTGATAAGATGGTAGTCTAGCCCAACCTTTTAATATAGGTACGACTCGTAGTTCCAATTATGTCTATATTGTTGTGATGAAGACATGATCAGACTTATGGGGCTTGCAACCCGATATAAGTGTACATAGTTGGTGCACGCTACGGGACATGCAGTATGACGTATTTCTAGATTAATCAAAGTATTGGACCGCTCGTAGGGTATGCCTGCACTGAATTGAGGAGAAAATCAGGGACTTGTTAGTGAAAGCATTGGCATATTTGCACTAGAGCCTATGTCATCCTCGCACCATAGAGGTACCCGTTACGTTAGCACTGCACGGTTCCAATGGCTTACATCTAATGGAAAACCTGCGCAAAACGCCAACCAATGAGATCATTTTCCCGATTAAAACGCCGTAAACATTTATCCAATGAAACAGATGTTATCATTGTTTTATTAATAGCTCCTGCAGACTGTTTGCTCGAGTTTTCTCCTAGATGTGAGCCAGGGGTACCGTGCAGTGCTAACGTAATAAGTAACTTTGGGGTGAGAGGATGGTCTAATGTTTGCTGTGCATGTGCATATCAAAGGTTAAAGCCAGAATACACTTACAGTAGCGAAAAGGAACGTATAGTAATAAACTATTCCAAGTATTTCTTGTGTTACACTTAAAGCTAACGTACGTTCAATAAACATGTTCCAATTGTTTTATTTTGTTTTGCTTTCACTATGCATCGTGTACTATTACATACCATCTGATTGACAACATAAGCGGCTGGACAGATCAAGACGTGACCGGAAGTCGCCGGATGGTCCTATAGACTTCCCTTGGACGTATCTGATGTAGTAGAGGATTTCCGTCGTAAAGTGGGTTACTTTTGTCAGTTGGAGTAACATTAAAATGGCTGAACTATATGACTCACTGGCTGATCTATAGGACTCACTGGCTGGACTATAGGACTGACTGGCTGAGCTATAAGACTCACTGGTTGATCTATAGGACTCAATGGCTGAACTATAGGACTAACTGGCTGGACTATAGGACTCACTGGCTGATCTATAGGACTCACTGGCTGAACTATAGGACTAACTGGCTGAACTATAGGACTAACTGGCTGATCTATAGGACTCACTGGCTGAACTATTAGGCGAGCGGCAAATCCTGGAAAAGTGCTGTATTTAAGGAGTTTAAATG
>JAUTBQ010152731.1:0-12500 GCA_032361185.1 Lepetodrilus ovalis | reverse complement strand
TACAGGGATATCCATTACAGTGCATTTTGTGGATTTGAATTTTTTTATTGTATTTTTCAATTCTACAAAGCATAGAATATCATTTTTTACAAAGGAGGTTTACGTATAGGTAATATTCTGTTCCATGATACAATGTATTATTTCTGAAAGATTAGTCTGTGTCACACCGCGTTCTCACCCAAATACTCATATTCAAGATACACCCTAGAGCAGTTAAGGAATTATAATTTACTGGAATACACTGTCAGATGTACTATATCACTGTAAGATGTACTATATCATACAGAAATATTATCAAAAGTATTTAAGAGTTTTACAACAGTTACTAAATCAATGAGTTATGGCATTTTAGGATAATATCCTTTGATTTATTCCAATGTTAGTGCTACTTTGGAAATATATTTAATTTAGTATATTTGTGGACCATCCATAAGGACCAATTCCCCCAAATGCAATGATTTCTTCAAACAAAAGACTGACCATGAAGTACCCAGTACGTAATCTTACTGTGTATACTATGGCGGCAATTGTCTGGTTCATGGGTATATCCTAGTATAGTTGATGACAGTGCGAGTTCATCCATCAATAGCTGTACCATGATATCTTCACAACGTCCACTGGGTGTTTTGGTATATAATCTAAGAGAACAGCTCTGCTGAACATCTTCAAAATGGAACGGAAATGTATTGTTTGATAATTATTGAAAGATTTCACGTTTTTCAATCTGTTTTTAATATAATGATTCTTTACTGATTTAGGAAAAAAATCCTTAAAGGTGATACAATCTCATAGCCTAGATCTAGGATGTTGAAATTAATTTGTAGATTTATATTCAATATCCAGCAGCGATGTTAAACACCATAATTACTCATGCACATAGTTCATGGACTTCACACAACTACATGTACCATTATGTCTATCAAATGCCATGATTCATAACTGAACACTATGGGCAGACTATAACCGAAATTTATGGGCAGACTATTAATGCGTGGCACCTAGAGACTGAAGACCTTCGACCAGCCTGAGAACTGTCTGGTCTCATTATTTGGAATAGAAATGGATTCAGAGGACATGTCATTAATTAGTACTGTAACTGTCATCAGAGCTGCACACAAAGCAAAAATGGCAGATATGACCTCTGACCTCAGAACTCTAATGCAGATATGCAAATAATACAAAATGTAGTTATTGAGTGTTAATATCCTGTAGTTGTATTTGCCTTCATCCGATCAGATTTTACAATGTGATGCCATGTCTTTTCCAGTGGTGCTTCTGGTAAATGAAAATGAACAGTATGTGTTCATCCCTTGTAATATATATTCTTAAGCTTCTTGCCTCTTCTGTAGGGTTGTAACACTTGTTGTAGAATGAGGTGCACTTCTTATGCATTGACTACTTTGTATATGGTTTGAAGTGTATCTTGGAGATAGATGGATGGGTAATATGTCATACTTTTTCAAAACATCATCTGGAATACAATTTTTCAAACCTATTGTTAGATCATATTTTTTCTGCAGTAAGGTAACGGAACAGTTTTAGTGTCGATATAGATTTGAAAATTTCCAAGGTCTTCACCCATTCTCAGCGAGATGAACTGTCTTCTATAAACAAGCTTTTTGGAACTTGACAAAAAACTGACTCATGCAAGTATACTGATTAGAATCAGGATCACTCGTTGGAATGGCGATGAATTGAACAGATCAAGGTTAAGCTGCTATTATCAGATCATTTTTGGAATGGAGAGATTTGTTTGGAAGATTTTCGCACCAAGTTACCACAGTAAATGCTTTTCCATGCCGTTGACTATTTACAAAGTTGTAGGATGCAATGTTCCAGGGAGACTCACGTACTTATTGAACAGACTTCAGTTCTTGTGTTCCGACTGCACCACGTGAGGCTGTGGTGATTCTGGGCATTGTGGACTGATGGGGCAATGTGGACTGACGTCTTGATGGGGTTTTAACTGGTGCATGTAAATGTGTTGGCAGTGTTTCAACGAGATCATCCAGGACTCCACAGGTATTGTGGAAACGGCTTCAGCTGAGATATCGGTAAAGACGTTATCTAATGAAATACTTCTCACCTCATGAAGCCTGCTGTCAGTTTGTTTTGGTCATCTTTCTTAATATGCCACCTGATCTTTTGTTGATTTTAAGTACATCGAGTTAGGAGTATTTATCTAATATTGTACTTAGGTTCCGAGCATCTCATGGGATGAATATTATTGCACTTTTTAATGCGGTATGTATCGTACATTAACGATATTTTATTGTTTTCTTTCATTGATTGGATCTTGTTTGTAGAGAACATTTCCCCCCATGAGGGTTTATGACTGATGTGTAATTACATTGAGATATTTCTACCAGAAACGGGTCTGACTACCAGAAACCGATCACACTACCAGAAAGTGGATCCTTTGCCAAAAAAATGTCTGTGTATGGAGCAGACAAGAAGATGACAGCGCCACCTAGCATAGTCTAATCTGGAGTAGATCAGTCAGCTGCAGATAATACAGCAAATAACTTCCTGGACACATGTCTCTAGATAGGACAGAACTAGGAGGGCAATGGATCTCGGGAGATTGCGGCCCTTGGCTCGCTTCAGTGTTTTCATGAAGCCTATTAATGTTTTTGCTCAAGTATGCTGTCTACATACCAATTAGTGTTTCTATGTATATCTTGTAAAGTTACCACTTTTGATTCATATGAAAAATGCATCCATGTGTAATATAGATATTGCTCGTACTGGTTTCAGAAAGCAGGGTTATCCTTTGATTAGCTGGGTTATCCTTTGATTAGGAGGATTATTCCTTTGATTAAGTCGGTAGAAGGTTGGACTTACATCCAGACAAATCAGTCAAATCCTAGGATTGACAGTGTGCTGTGACCATGGCGCCCAATGTTTGAGTTATTTATAGCAGGCTGTTCTAATGATACTGGTACCTAGTTCCTTGGAAACTGGATTAGGGACTTTTTCTAATACCTACTTTTTGCAAGTTTCACTAATGTAATTTTAGTTACTTTTTAAAATTGCGTTTAGATCTACCTTCAAGATTATTTTACTATATCACTGCTTGTCAGTTTAGAACAGGAGGAAACCCACAACATGCATAGTACTGAATATTGCAGTAAACCTGTAAGCACTGGCTGGTACTGACGGACCAAGGATAGTGAAATCACTGTAAAAATTTCTTTAAATTCTCGTGAGTATTTGCATTCCAAGAATAAGAAATTGGTATTTATGCATACACGATGATATACACACTGCTGAAAGAGTACCGTAAGTGAATGCTCACATTTGCAATGATGGTAATCTGTTTCTTATCTTGAAAAATTCTGGAATATAGATGAAACTGTAATAGAATGAGGATGTAAATGAAAATCGGTTCGGCGACAATACAGTAGTAATCCAATAAAGCGCTAGTAAATGGGGATATGAAGACAGGGAGTGGGATCGCTCTCCAGCACATCAGCAGCAATTTAGCTGCGGGAATTTCAGCACCAACAATGAGGTGATGGTCACATTTACCAGGAAATACCAGTTCATTGTGGCTAACTTGAGCTATTTACATACTGCATATAAGGCATTGCAAACTTCCTTTTGGTTAAAATTGACGATTCTCGTAATATACGAAAACGTATTTTGAAAGGAAATGTGTTTTTATATCGTAGACTATTAAAAATAGGATGGACATTATATTACACCGAATTTGGGCACAAATATCCTGTTCAAATACATCTAAGTCAGTATTAGGAAATATTTAAGAATTTGTAAATTGTTTGCGTACAATTTGTATGTAGACAGACAATTTCAATGCATTTCCTGTAATTTAGTGTAATGATTTCATCCTTGGTTGCATTGTTGGCATACATGGTTTTCTTGTAATAATGAAATAGGCAATTGAATTGATGACAAATTTATTGTGAATGGCTGACTTTAAATTCAAAAGTAATTTCAGACACAATTATTAGAACATTTAACATTGTCAGTGTAATACATGTACTCTTAATCGTGTGTCTGAAAATGATCTTTTTATTTTAAGTTAGACATTCCAAATAGATTTTGATATTGACATTTACACTGCAACAATAGATTTTATCATTGACTTTCATAATGTGTTTCCATATCGACATCCACTATTGATTTACACATTCCACGATCACAAATAAGGTGTTAATATGAATTATAATGAGCAAGACACATGAATTTGTCAATATTCCTCAATACGTTGTAATGAAAAGCAACAGATGTAGCCATTATTTATCAAGAAACACCCTGAGGAATTTGTCAATATCAATTTTGAAGTGCGAATTTTTCTCTTGCTGTATTGACAACCACCCCATGTGTCCCCACATGTGCCACGTGTCCCCACATATACCACATGTCCCCACATGTACTGAGAGCCACTTAATTCTGCCAGTCACAACCACATCAGACTAAGAATTATCGAAAGTCTGTCACATTAGCCATTTCGCTTGTATACATTCCCTTTGTCCCCGGTTCCTGAATTAATGTCAACAAACGGTTCAGACATATAGATTGATATAAGCACGTCAGAAAGTGGCTGTAATGGATTCTCAAATTTCCAGCAATTATTCCAAGTTATTATATTCATAATTGACGTAATTCAAAGGTTAATTGTGTTCCTGTAAACTTATTATCGTTCAGATCGATGGTTGAATATTTTCATTGTGAAGCATATAACTTACAATATCTTTTTCTGGTATTTGTCTACTATTGTTTATATATGTATGCATGCACCTTGCAAGGTTCCATTTATTATTATAGCTTCATTTTTTATTTCTTTGAAAATGTAAGATAATGTATCTGGTGTCAACATATATAACGTCTTAGAAAGAACTTTTGAGAGAACAATGATATATTTTTCAATTTTCTTTTGTTACTTTGGAAGGTGCACATATCATCAACCAGTATTCATATAAAGTGTTTATGTTTATCGACAAAATTAATCTTGTTACTTCTACTTTAGTGTAAAGTTGTTCAACATTGTCCTCGTGAGATTTAATCCCTCTCCAAACAATTCACTCGATACTTCGAACCGATTTTCATAGCAAGCAGGACGACTTTGATTTCTCATCAATAGCAGGATGAATATAAATGTTTGACGAATTGAGAAGTGATTTCTGATCGATGTGGGAATGCGTGAATTCATGACTCTCCTGAGATCTAAGATTGACAAATGAATGGCCTTGTTGTCTTCGTCAAGCATTACAAACCAATCAACTAGAAACTGAGAATGTTTCGCCCTCAATAGGCCATGAAAAGAAGACCGGTTGGCGAACATTCTATGAAAATTGAGAAAGTGTGTTGCCTTGAAATATTTTTTTGGTGAATCAATGACTTGTGAATGATTGATTTTTCTGGCACATGCTGATTTCCATGTGAAATTATTGGTTTTTTATTTTCACACTTGAAGTTCCTCAACTTCTGCAGTGGTTCCAATTACGAACAAACCATCAATCTTTTCCTCTTGGTAAATTAAGACGTAGAAATACAAATCGCTATGAAGAGAACTCGGCAGGCCATGATCACTTCTGGCTGTTTTATGGCATTGTCGAATTCACGTGCCGTTATGATTTCGAAATATCAGAAAAACGAAAAGTGTGATTGTTTTATGACCTCCAGCTGATTGCAGCCGGGTCACATAGTTCCAGGAACTAGCAGCTGGTTCCACCAATCAACAGCCGTAAACAGCAATCCTCGGTGTATGGTCCTATTTGTCACGTCAGAGGTCAGAGGTCACGTCATTGAATGCCCTGTAACCTGCAGTGTGATCATCGACCCAACATAATTTGAATATTTGACCTTGACATGACCTTAAATTATGATCAGAGAGTAATATTTTAATTAATTTCTATTGCCAATACTTCCTAAAGATGCGACTCATCTTAACATCTACAGGAAGTTTGAATTTGTAAAATGGTTGCTTAAGTGTCGTACAAATGTTCGACCTATTAAATATCATATTAATACAGTATCAAGTGTTTTGCAGAACCATTGGTTCGATATTTCAAGAATATATAAATTATTTATATTTGTCTACAATTGATTTTCCAATGAAAAATAAACCTTGTTCAATACAAGTGTTTGACATTTGAAGTCCAAGCTAGATTTATCCATCATGTCTCATGAAGTCAAATTTCAATCATTATTTATAAGTATGTATATTTACATTTAAATTGTGATTGAACGTGATATAAACATGCCAGCAACTAGAGTAATACAATACTTTATATTTTATTGCACGTTTCTATCTACTTCCAATTCCCATGTTCCAAAATGGCCGACACACTGAATTTGAGTGCCGTGCAATACAGTAATTATTAACTCCCAGACCAAAATGTCCCGATAAACTCTAGTAGTTTACATATTAATAAAATTGCTACAATTACGGCAATATATTATTAACCAATCTGACATCTGGAATTGTCATTTTGTGACAGCTGTCAACTGAATGGCATTATTAACCAGAATTGCCCCGGCTTAATTAAATACATTCTAGACAACGTGGAAGTATTTCTGAGATTTCCAATAAGCTAGATTCAATTTTAATAACACACCACCCAGAACTTTTATTTCTCATTTTATTTCGCAGACATTCAATCAACTAAAGATCAACCAAATAGATCTATCTGCAATAAATGGGATTAGAAAATATTTGTACGTGTAGGACTAATATATGACTTATAAACATAAATGATTACTTTCTTATGGAAAGTAGTATCTATGCATGATAAATTACTTTCTTATGGAAAGTAGTATCTATATATGAATAATTACTTTATTATGGAAAGTACTATTCCTTATGGAATGTAGTTTCTATTAAAGTAGATGAATGGTTTTTGCTTACAGTAGCTTGTGTTTATCAGATGTATTGATCTGTGTGGAAAAGTCCTCGATGATGCACACACCAAAAAAAAAAGTGGAATTGTTGTAAAATCAATGAGCTGGAGTGCTGTGGAAGTGTGAGTCATGCTACGTATCACGGTTCATAAGTATACCCAGCGCATCCATCCAATCAAGTCATCGTCGTGGTAACCATCCTCGTGGAAACCGGTGTCCTGCAACCCTGGGGCCGTTTCACTAAGTGATTGTAAGCACTAAGTGATTTGTTTCTAACATGGATGGTATAAATAATGAACATCTTCCTGTTGGATTAACCATGGCCATGGGGAATCTTTGGTTGCCTTCAGCGTGGAGAATGTTAAATTAACCACAATCACAGCTTTCCAAGATTAACATAGTGAAATGTGTAATTACTTTTAATTTAAAAAAAAATGCATACAGTATTTAAAAAGAAAATAATGGCTTTAAATGAGTCATCACCATTATGGTAATTTCATTGTAATTTCATGTGGACGATAACATTTAAATATATTCAAATAATTGGTTTGGATTCAAAATGAAATATCCCTTGTGTATGTGTTATCAAAATCTTGGAGGCAAATATTTTATTTATTTAAAAAAGAATCTTAGTAATTCGGGGGAAAGTTCTTCTGCATCTTTTGACATGCTTCCTATGAAGAGCTATCTGTTTTTGACAGGTGAAAGATATGAGGCCATAGTTATGATAACCACACTAGTTATCAGCAACCTTTTATCAATGGCTGTCGACTATCAGTCATTCTGTCGTACCAGCAATTACTTGTACATTTCAACAATTATAGAAATATTGAGGCTGTAAATATACAAAAGTTCCTGAAATAGACTGGAGTATATATTATCTGATCCATGTGTCATGACATGTTGACTATGATCTGTGTTATCTACATCAATCATCAATGAAATGTACATCTGAAATATACGTGTGTAACTGCACATTGATGAAACAGATTAATAACAATGCACGGTGTGTGTCCGAGACTCCAGTGAGTTGTGTATTTATTTATTGCAGTAGAATGTTGCTCTGTGTGGTGTGTGAGTGAAAAGTTATTGCTGTGACTTTAAGCAATAAATCACTCATTCACTCTGTTCTAAATTGATGCAATACAAAATGAAATTTTATCAATAATGACTACCATATCGGCAGCAGATAAAAGAATATATACTACAGGTTCAGGGCTCCAGACTAACATTTTGAGTTACTTGCCCACAGGACTAGTCAGGGCAAGTTGTAAAGGCACCAAAGCATCTATATTTTTAAAAATAGGTTGCCCACAGTGCAATTTAACCCAAAATGGACCCAAAATTCAGCGTTATATCGAGGGGACACTGTATTCTTAACGTTGAATATCTATTTAACCATTAATAAATAAATCTATTGTCAATCCGAAAATCTGATTGGTCCACGTCACCCAAAATCATTGCTTTCATACTTCGATGAACTAAATTTTCTTAGGTGGCATTGTTACGTCACATATACATGACGTCATTTATACTTGACGTCAGCAGATGATTGTTGAAAATATTCATGTGCTGCTTCTAAAATGTTGACTAAATACATTGATGCATCATGTCAAGACTTTTAAATCAAAGGATCCCCCATCCTTTTGTTGAGTAATTTATTTATAAGAATTCATACAGTTTGCACATCGGTTTTTACGTTCATACCTCGATGAACATAATAAAAATGACAGTCAATCCTTAAATGGTATTCTGATCAAATTGCACATGTGTGTTGTTGCTGTAGCCTGTCGATGTATGGGTGTGACAGCATGATGGTTAACCTTATTTGTCATGGGATTTTCCTTACATAAATAGCAAAATTATAACATTGTTTTGTATATTGTTTAAATTATTGGATCTGTTGATTACATGGAAAATGGAAGTGGTACAAATATATTTAGAGATTGTTTTCTTTTCCTTTCACAGTTGACATTACAGTGTTGATTACATCATGAAATTGAAATTGCTTTCTTTTCCTCTCAAAGTTGTGTAGAAAATGGAAGCTATTACAAATGTATTTAAGCATTGATTCCTCTAAAAAGCTGATATAACAATATTGATTATTTTGTGAACTAAAAAATACTTTCTTTTTCCTAGCAAATTTACAAGAAAAATGGAAGAAACTGTTACAAATACATTTAAAATGTTTTCTTGTTTCCACTCAATTTTGATATAGTACAGTACCCAATCGATATAACACGGTCTGATGCACTGCGGATTCGGATATAACGCGGGGTCAGACGTGGATCCAATTTATATTTTCGTTATTTCCCTGTAATGTCATATAAGGCGGGTACTATAATGCAGGGGTATGTCATGGACACAAACGTCAGTGTTATATTGAGGGGACACTGTATATGTACATGTATTCCATCGTACAATCAGATCACATTGTTGAACCTTCTCGTCCTCTGTTGCAGCTTTGACGACAGCAGCTCCATCAGCAGCGGGGACATCAGCGACACCATCGCGGAGATCAGCACTGACGAGAACCTCACCGGGTCCTCCCAGGGGGCGCTGTCTGACGGCAACCCCTACAGCAGCCTCAAACGCACCCCGAAGGACCTGCCGCATGGATACCCCAACGGCGGACCGCCCCCTCTTCCCGGAAAGCGGGTCCCGAACCTGGGCACGAGCGCCTTCATGGGCACAGACTACCACAGCGACTCGGGCCAGATCGGCTGGAGGAAGTACTCTCTACCTCAGAACAGCAAACTCCTGAGCAGCGACCCCAGCGACTACGCTTACCCATACACCGGCAACGGATACGACCCCAGCAACTGGCGCCGGACTGACTCGTCGTCGGGATACGGATCCCTCCGGAAGCTGTCCAACGCCAGCCAACAGGAGTTTGGGTACCGGACCGAGCACTCTTCCTACGCCGAGAGCGAGAATGGTACGATTTCTACTAGTCCTTCGACTAAACGCGACTCTGAAACTAACACGGATAACTCGCACCTGCTAGAAACGAGCATGAAGCGAATGCAGAATGCAAGGGGAGCTAACTGCACTGTGGCTGGCACGAGTAACAGCTTTGGGTACCGCAGACCGCTAAGTAACGCTAGTAACTCCTCAGTGGGCAGTAATAAGAGCTCCAGTTCTAAAGGCTCAGCAACTGTTGGGAGTCGGCTGGCTAAACACGGGTCTGTCGATATCAGTCCGATGTCCAAGTCGGCGAATGATGCACAGAGCAGCATCCCTCGTCCTGGCGCCGTGTCCGCCCGGGCCAACAGCGTGGACGTGTGTCCAGAGACTTATTCCAGTTCCACCCTGGAGCGGGAACGGCGGAAGAAGAACGGCAGCATCACCTCGAGCAAATCGACGACGGCGGCGCAGACGGAACGAGACTTCCAGTCGAACACCCTCGGCCGGCGGAGACTCTTCGACAGCAAGAACAGTCTGAGCAGGACGTCGTCCCAGGGCGAGAATGGCAGCCTCTGCAACAGCACCATCATCTCCAACCCGCACGCCACCTACAGCAGCAAGTCGGAGTCGTCCTCGCCGTCGCACTGCGGCAAGAACTCCACCAGCCACTACGTGAACCTCCAGCAGCTCCAGGCGGCCGTGCAGCAGAACGCCCTCCAGAACAACCCCAACTACGCCGCCCTGGAGTTCTCCTCCAGCCCGCGCCACTCTGGCTCCAACGGTACTTGGCTAAAGTCCGGCAACGGCCACCCAATGCATGCCTCTGACACTGAAGACTCTATCTGTTCCGCTTCCAGCATTCAAGCCCAAATCCAGCAGGCCCGCGCCCTCAGTGGAGCCAGTGCACGCATCCTCGCTCACCAACGGGACTCCTTGCACGGGGGAGGTGGGGGTGGTGGTGGGGGGAACGGGAACGGCAGCAACGGCTGCGTGGGACTGCGTCGGTCCAGCAGCATCAAGTCCACGCAGTCCGACTGTCCTTACTCCAGTAGCCCCAAACATTCTTCCTCCGCTTGCGAAGAGCTCCCTCGCACCAACTCTTTCTCTCAGCTGGAGTGCCAGAACTCTGACAACACTCCGGGCTCTCCCACTCCTAGCTCTGCCTCACAATCCTCTCGCTTCACGTACCCAATGACGTACACTCCCAGTATGCTTAGCGCCAGCCCTCAGCACAACATGGTGCGCTCCAACACGCAGTCTAGTCTTCCGTACTCCGGCCTTGCGCTGTCCAAACTCGGTCAGCAGGATGAGGAAGGAAGTCGTAAGTGTTGCTTTCAGTGCTCTTTACTTTCACTTTGCTTAGTCGGTACTTAGGAACCTGCCCTCAGGCACGCTTTTTGCTTGTGTACTATCCTTGATGTTCTGTGTTAGTTAGTTAGATTTGCACAAAAGCCACGAATAATACATAATTTCATATTTGAAGTAAATATTGTAATAGAAAGCATTGTTTAATTAAAATGGGATACATTGATATGAGTTTCTTGAATAATTTTCATATATTATCATTATATTTTATTTTATAGTATTAATTAACTTGTGGAACTTTCAAATAATGATTTAAAATTTAATACTGAAGGTATTCATATTTTACCAATTTAAATGAGTGTTTTAATGAAATTATTATTTAATAAGTATTATTTGTGGCTAATTATATGTGCATATATGATTATATTACATATGATAAACAAAATATATATATTATATCACATAATATATGTTTCATCATCAGGTCTGTCAAAATCATCAACATTGGATTATGCATATCTTAGCGATTATGCTTATTCAAGTGGTAAGTGGTCTAAGGGAGACAACTCCCTCCAGTATTCTTCTCTCACCAGTCAGTAAGAGTATGAACAGAACACATTCAACTTTCACCCTAGATTGTTTGGTTGCACTTTGAAAAGAAAAGATATATTCGTATTTTCAAAAACAAAAACAAACACGATTCTTTCAACAAGAATTCTTTCATTCAAAATTTTACATTACGAAGAACTGCAATTATTGTTTATAGATTAATGTTTTCATCTATTGTTAAATCTATATGGCTTACTACTGGAATATTGTCTTGTATATTTATTTACACTTTTGTCAAAATCATATGAACTTTGATCTTTTACTTCTATGTTTTAATTTCATTTCAGTCAGTTTATTTTATTGTTGCATATGCTGTACCTTTCTCTATTGATATTTATCAGAAAATATACCTATTATGCACATTTGTAAAGATCAAGAATAATGACTTCTGCATATATAATTTGTATTCTCCTCAGAGAGTTGGGAATGTCTTTAATCTGCGCACACTTATGTTTTCATGGCACCCTGAAGCTCTCAGGTCCACTACAAGATCATAAACTTTTAGATAGTATAGTAGTATACCGATATCAACGCGAGTTCCGACAGAGTTATTGCCACCTGATCCTGGCAGCAATGTTCGCAAAAGTTACCTTTCTGACGCGATCACAACAAGATGCGCTGTCTGTGCCATGGCAATGCAGTTATCATCCTTGGTCTGTCGGTACCAGCCGGTGCTCGCAGGTTTACTGCAACATTCAGTGCTACGGATGTTCCAGGTTTCTTCCTGCTCTAAACTGACAATAACTAGTAAATGAATTTTGGAATGTGGCGCTAAATCCCAATTAAGAAATACAGTGCCCCCGATATAAGGC
>JAUTBQ010152720.1:0-13762 GCA_032361185.1 Lepetodrilus ovalis | reverse complement strand
CTACTCATCTGAAAGTGCTATCACATATGGACAACATCTATATATGATTACCTCTTAAAAAAATATGACTAGAATTTACCACCTCAGATGAACCCATTTTCACCCTGGCCCATGGACTATTATTGGTTCGACTCTAAAATCATCTGTGATCGGCTCATCTTTCATTGGAATGTCACATGGAGTAGTAGCTGTAGGAGAGAAAAAATATCGACATGATTACTTAATACGAATGATTTCTTAACAGTAACCATGCTTAACAAATTCCTTATCTATTCTCTAAATTGACAATCAGAACCATTTACCTATATAGACATTGTTTTTACCGGTAATTAGGTAACGGCTGTTCCAATTTTGCTTATCTCAGTCTAGCTGACTAGTAAATAATTGTGTTTTCTATTACATTTGTTTGCCCGTAATAGTTTAGTTCATACTTGAGAAATGTATTAAACTTAGGGCAATAAAATACATTTATTATTAAGCTCCGCTAATTTCCAGGCCAAGTCATCAAGTGCTAAATTTCAAAGTAATGAGTATGGCGACGTCACCAGTACACCATAAGAATTGTCAAATTTAGCATAATCAACCTGTTGAAAATGGATCGAATAATATATGCTCAGCTATCGTAGCAATTAGTTGTTATTGCTACGATAGTTGAGCATTGCTGTAATATATTATTCGATCCATCTTCAACAAGAAAGATTATAATTAATCACATTGATCTGTTACTAGCAAGTCAAAACATTACCTGTGGTAGTGATAGTTGTTCCAACTGTCCCTGGTGTAGTGGCTGTTAACAATCGATGTTAAGGATTAGTTTGCGTATTGAAAAATAATGGGATGCATTGTTAAATTATTGAGTACAGATTTCACTCCGATCAGTGTTGTATCACCAGTATTTGTAGTAATAGTTGTTGTGGTGACTGCTGTCGATCCTGGTTAAGATTAATACGTGTAAGCTTTGACAAAAATAAATTAAATTGAAGAATGTCAAAGAGCAAGTCATTATGTCCTGTAGAAGTAGGGGTAAACCAGGTTTTGGAGACTAACTCCTAGATCACAAAATTGGTTGATGCCAATCTGGCATCCTTTTGCAACTTTTCTTTTATTCACGTTTGAGGTGTGGGTATATGACGCTAATACATATACACGTATACAGTATATACTTTAATATCACCAATTATAGTTGACGGATAATAATACTATATTTTGAAATATCTTTATGATTTTGGAGATTATGGGATTATTTTAAAATATTTAAATAATTAGAAAGAAAATGTTAAATAATTCAAAATGGCCACCAAATCAGCATAAATTTACGAAAAATACTAACGTTTTTGATTAATAATTGCATAGTCCTAGAATTGAGGTCGGCTGTAATGTTTTTTTTAATTGATGGTTTTGATAGTGATGCTTCATTGTCATTTTTAATCTTAAGAAAATTATTATCTGCAGAAAAAAAGTGTTACAAATTCAATATGGCCGCCAAAGTTGCATATGTATTAGCGAAATATTTGTATTTTTTTTATAACGATTTATTTTTTTAAATTTATTTAACTCATATATTAATAAAATATGCTAATTTGGCTGTCATTTTGAATTTGTTTAAGACTTCTTTTTCTTGTAATTATGAATTTGTGCTCTCATGAGCGTTTTTTCTGAGAAAATGGGTACCGATAGACTCGTCAGATTCAAATCTGAATTCCTGAGACACTTTTACAATAGAAGCAACCATCAGATCATTTGGGCTCGAAAACATGATTAAAACTTCTCCAAGATCTCGGACTGTTTATAAATGCCTTCATCATAGCCGCTTTCGCATCCGTCATTTTGCACTGTATCGTCGGGCTACAGTAATACTTCGCAGGGGTATCAAAGTATTCGGAGAGACGGCCCTGGCTGCGTAAGGTCAAAAGCGTATCTACCTTCTTGGAATGACTGGTGAAACTGCGTCACAAGGATCACCATGATCACTACAATCCACGATGGACAGTGGAGACTCATCGTGCTGAAATAAATATATATTTTGCGCTATTGTATAATTCATGCTAGAAAGCAAGGTAATTGTATATTCCAAGAAATTTAAGTTATACATCTTAGCAAATTAAGACGGTGATGCTTTACGTTTTACCTTTCAGTATATATTATATAGAGAACGTTTTGCTTCAGTCAATCGACATCGGATACAGTGCACATGTTTTAGTGTAAACATATTTTATTCAAGATGAAATGGATAGGTGTCAAGTTATTACAACTTTAAAATGTCAAGCGTTGACAGCGAATATATCATGTGTTTGTTTATGAATCGATGTTTTCATCGGGAAAATTATCTCATTGGTTGGCGTTTTGTGCAGGTTTTCCCTTAGACGTGAGCCAGGGGTACCGTGTAGTGCTAACGTAACAGGCACCTCTCGGGTGAGAGGATGTCGATAAGGGTGACTTTGTTTTTTCTTCAATCACTAACATTTTTTAAAAATAATTAGTAATGAGAAAAAGCATGTGCTCTCATGAGGTAAATTTTAGCTTGTTGTTCGGGTTTCATAGAAATATTCATATACTCGTATATTAAGCAGTAATTCAAAATATAGTTCGTTGTTTTGTGTGTTTAGTTAGGACCAGGCGTGCACCGTCCCTACGGTGTGAAACAGCTGTAGCCTACAATATTTGTTTAAAGTCAAATTTTCAGAACCCGCTACAAAATTAATATAAGTCTGGTTGCGTGAACCACTTTTATTACTACAATAGTTTTAGTTGGCCATATTCTCAAGTATTGTTGCGATAACAGTGTGCAACAATGGATTTTCACTTAAAGAGGGTTCTGAAAATTTGACTTAGTCAATTGTAGCTACAACTATTCTGTGCAACGGGGTCCAAAACGTTTGGTTGTAATGTTACATATTCTACTGTATTGTCATATATTCCCTCATATTTAATCAATGCATAGTGAGAATATGGAAGGCCATATCACTATCATATTTTTCAAACTACCTATATTCTATTCACAGACAACGTAGTAAAATAATATAACATGAACTGTGTTATGAATATTCGAAACATATTTCTCAATGGCACGTACGACACATAAAATACCATAAGGGAAGAATCTATGATACTATCGTTAAGAACAAATTACGCTAATCTCCTGCTTTGTGTGTATCATAGTATGTACTATGTTAATGCATATTGTTATATTAACATATATTTGATGCGTATGTACACTGATGTATGCATTTATAAAATTACGGTTTATGTATTCAAATTCTGTAAACGTTAAAGAGAACGATAAAGTAGAAGACTAAAAAAAATAGAAACTCACAATATTACTTTGCCCCGCTGGCAATGTCTTGAACAACCTGATGTTGACCGTAGACTGTCTTCTTCACATATGGTTATCATCTATGATTAATAATTTAGATTCATACTGGTGAATACCCTTGCAATACACAACACAAAGAAAGCAATTGTCTAAAAATATTTATACTCAATATGACGGTAGGGAGATCCGCGCGAGAGGCATCCTGGTAAACACGTATTCAATAGTCATACTATTACTTGGGCTATTAATTTGAGCTGAGATCGTGAGAAATGTGTATTTATTTGATAGAAAGACGTGACTACCGGCTACATGTTGTTATGCTGTGTATAGTTGCTCTAGTCTTCTATACAACTATATAGCTATAATGTACATGCAACTCCAAATTTAGCCATGACCTCTGGTCAGAAAACCTGTAATAACGTTGTCGTATATTTAGCAATCTCTACAGTCAATAGAATGTGATTATGTAAATGTGACTGATATAAATATTTAGAACGTCTTCCAGGAACTCGTTTGCATTTTATTTCTTTCAAAACAGCTCGGATAAATTGACACTAAATATTTCTCTTCTTGCTTACATACCGGTATATTGACTACGTGTTCTAGTGAATGCGTGTTTACAATTGTCAAAACTGCTTTCAAAATTGTATCGCTTATATCAACGTCAGAAGGATCACTTCAACTTTGCGATTATTGTATTGTTGTTTTGTTATTAATGGTATATGTCCAATACATTTATGATCATTCAAGGAAAAGTATACTAATGTTCTCTTGTTAACACAGAGAAAGAGGAAGTTTTACCAATTCAACAGGGGTAAATTGCTCTTAATTTTAGTCTTTTGATATTCGGGAAAAACTCGTCACTGTTACTCAGATTCCAATACAAAGTCTGCTAAACCACAAGAGGCTCGCGGATATTTTACTGAAGCTTCTCTCCTAAATGTAAAATCATTTCGTGATTTCAGTGGATTTGTGTACATGTATATACTCATTCTACGGCGTGTTAGTTTATCTTGGTACGATATGTAGAACATCAGTTAAAAGGGCAAGAATTACTGACAACATTCACTCAGTAAAGGAATTTATAAAAGAGTTAATTATGTCGGTACTAACTGGCACTCATGTCAAATTAAGGTAAATAGGGACGGTGCAGATCTCAGTTGACCTCATCATGACCCTCAGCTATAAGGGCAAGTTATAAAAGGGATCTCACCCAGGAACTCGACGATTGCATTCCGCAATTGTACTATTCATATGTACATGCATGTAGCAGAGGGAATGTTTTCTATAAGGGTTAATACATATCCAAATATACAGTGGAAGTTGTTCCAGTACAAAATATTCAATTAGTGATTGTAGACTACCTTGTTTGTAAACGAGCCATTGGTTTCTATTACAGAAATAAACGATCATTATTCACGGACGTAAGGCTTACTAATAAAACGGAATCATTTGCAAATTCATATGAACATAGAAACTTAGAGACCGTGGTTCTGGTCTTAAACCTTCTTGGATCCTTGGACTCGAATGACATATCAAACAATAAAAATACGGTCAATGATAATGTATCTACTTCATTGAGGTTTTCTCCACGGCACCACTGAACATTGACTGGTATAAGTGAATTATGTCACTGAATCTCAATCTATTCATATCGGTGTCGTAATTTAGCAATGTTTATAGTAATATTTCTGCGGGGGCCGGTGGTAGCGCTGTCTGTTTGGATTCCCAAGGCAAAAGTTCAAATCCCGCCCAGGGGTTCCGGCATCAATGTTCGGGCAGGTTTACTGCAACATTCAGCGCTACCGATGTCGTGATGTTAGTGAAATATTCTAGAAAACAACTCTAAACACCAATACAAAAAAAAATAATAATGATATCTCTGCAGAAGTTAACTTATTGGTGTATTCATTAGATGTCAGTTAGCATCATTGCTGCTCGTCTGTACCAGTATGTTGTCTCAGCTAAAGTACAATACATATATGTATACTACAAGCTATAATCTGACAAGGGCTGAAATAGTCTTGAAATGGACAGTAGTGTTTTCACTTCTAGATGTAATTTGAATCATGACCAACGCGAATAAGTATATTTTATGTTTTGCCAGTGTTTATACCAACATGTGTACATAACAAATGTTATACCCCTCTTCCGGTCTCGTCGTCATGGTTTCTTTTGTTCTAAGTGTATGCATATCCGGATACACCTACACTTTCTCACTTTCTCAGAGAAAGTGTGGGTAATATCAGAAATGAACCTATACTGTTTCAAAGCATTAATTCGTTCATTTCAGAGAAAGTGTAGCAATATCGGAAATACACGTACACTTTCATATTTGTATCCTGAAATTCATGAAATACATGTGCCAGAACCTGGGATCGAACCAGTCTGGTCAAAACATATCTTGATTCGACAGTCGCTACCATGGGACCAAATAGCTGACTGAAGATAAGACTATTCGTTTATCTAGAAAAGACTATTCGTTTATCTAGAAAAGTCACGTGGCTCTGATGTCATGTACACTTGCTACAATAAAATCACGCGCAAACCGAAGTAATTGTTCACCCCAAAGTATTTTAAAACGGCTGATGTGGGTCCCCATGGGTGATCTGGCGAGACGATGATCTAGTACAACTTACACTATGTTATAGAACAAAAATCAATTCTCGGAAATTACATAGATTTTACATTTAAATGGTAGACTATGCCATGGAGTACTCGACCGGAAGAGGGGTATATGCTAGTTACACCCACACTTCCTCGGTGTATCGGTCAATAGGGAGTGTAAGTCTCGTCTGGTGTTATTTCCGGTGACAGGTGAAAGAAGGCTCGTGACGGGGTTTTGTTTGTGATGTCACAGTGGATTGTTGCGCATTTAGGTATTTCACCAGTTTATGTCACCGGATTTTAAATGAATCTCGGGCTATCTCGTGTCTACTTACATTCCCTATATCCTAACAATTTTGGTCGTGATGACTCCTCGGCAGCGACCTCGGAGGCCCCACGACCAAAACTGTAGGGATATTGACCGATACACCTCGGAAAGTGTGGATATAACTCTTACATATATCCTCGAAACGCAGGCGAACATAATGCCTTCTAAACATCCGTCATGTGATTTGACGGACCATATATAGCGCTCTCTTTGCCGATAGTTATAATGCACAGCTAGTATTAAGTGTATACATAACATGCCTTGTGGATGTTGCAGTGCACGTGAAGGACGTTGCCCGCTACAGTACAAGTAAGAATCATTGGCAGTACTACACGGGGATCCCTGAGGACTCCCAGCACCACGCGGTCGCCGTGCTCGCCGGGAGGCTCTACCTTGTTGGTAAGCAAGTTCAAGTTCAAGGTCGTTTATTTAAGTTCAAGGTCATTTATTTACGCAAGTTCAACTTCAAGTTCATTTATTTCCATTATTACCACCCACGCTGGTACCGGAAAATACAATACAGATAGAGTCTCCATACACATGCACAATTAATAGCATTCAATGTGATCAATATGGACTTATATACATGTATAGTTATCATACAGGATGCAATCATTGATGGACACATTTATATCAGTCAAACACCAAATTCATATGGAATAAACTTTAAGGGTATCGTTTCTCGAAGCCATATATAAGCATTCTCGTAGCGACCTCTTATAAGTACATGTGGTTTATAGTCGCTTTCTAGAATCTTTCACTAACATCACGACTTGTCAGTTTAGGGCAGGAGGAAACCCACAACATCCGTAGTGCTGAATGTTGTAGTAAACCTGCGAGCACCGGCTGGTACTGACAGATCAAGGATGATAACTGTAGTGCCACTCTACAAACAGTGCATCCTACCAATATCCGTCAGAAATGTCACTTCTGCAAAATTGATGCCAGGCCCCCCCTGTGGGGCGGGATTTTAACTTGGTACCCTTTGCTCTGAAGTCAAACGTTCTACCACTGCACTACATCCCAACCGAACAGATAATAAACAATATCAACCAATGTTATAACGTCAAGGCTCTTTGATGTAACAGAATTGTCTATTTTCGTCTCAAATTCGAAACTAATGTCAAGGCTGTGTCTAGGCCCTCGGTAATAACGACCAATAACAAAGCATGATGAAGTCATATAAGAAAACACTACTAAGAGGAAACAGGGCGAACAATGTGCATATTCTATTGTCGACCAGTATCAACTCTTTACACAAGCAAACTTTTATACATGTCACCTGTTAGGCCACCATCAAATATCACGGAGCGATTCAAAACAAAGCGTCAAAACTTAACATTCAAGATCCTTACGCAATACCTTACCAAAACAATAACGAACCCGCAACAATGCCGATTAAGCCCCAGACAAATAGCCATGGTGACCTTTGGCCCCACGGTGATCACGTGCAACGTCACGCCCCGAGTGGGGACACGTGTGTGGAGTTTCCTGCCACCTACCCGCAACATGGTCTCCGACTTGAAGGCAAAGCCGCATCTGTCACAGACAAGGGTCTTGATGTCGGCGTGCTTGCGCTCGATGTGTTTCCGGATGTCCGTGAAGGTGTAGCCGTAGAAGTCGCAGACACCGCATTTGTAGTCTCGCTGACCGTTGTGCCTGCCGACGATGGGGAAAAAAAATCATTGATTAGATGTGCGAGTGTTCAACCTCATTACCTGATGTTGTGTATAGGTGAAATATTCCTGCTGGGATGTAAAGCATTAATTCCATCAATCAATCATTACCTCATATTCATTCTCATTATGCAGCCCAGAGATTACGAAAAAAAAGTATGAAATCGTATTCAAAATGTTTCGTAATCTTGGGATCCGATGTTCATTCTCATGATCTGATATTCATCCCCAATCATCAAGGAATAGGAATGAAGTAATAGCTATATCAAACAACCAAATACAGCCTGAATAATAAAGGAATGAAGATATCATCATAGCTAAAACAAATTAATCTGTAACTATCTAATAGGAAAGTGCTAACAGCTGTGCACCAAATACATCTTCAAATATCATGGAATAATGATAACAATAATAACAAAAATAATAATAATAATAACAATAACAATAATAGTAATAATAATAATAATAATAATAATAATAATAATAATAACAATAACAACAACAACAATAAATAATATTACATGTACTAATACAACAACAACAACAATAACAAATAATATTACTAATACTGAGACTGCTTGTAATGTGATTGTCTCCCCACCTGTGGCCAGCTCAAAGCTCAGACATAAACAATTTTTTAAAATGTTAATTTAACCTGCCATGCGATACTACGGTTGTTAATTCTGGATGAAGGTACACCATCCATCCTAAGTGATCATGAAAGATCCAGCCTAACAGCTACATGAAATAAAATGTATCCTCAATTATCCTGAAAAATGAATCTGCAAATAGCTATTTTGTTTGTAATGGGGTTTAGAGTCGCTTTCGAGAATTTTTCAATATCACAACTTGTCAGTTTAGGGCAGGAGGAAACCAGCAACATCCAACTGGTATTGACAGACCAAGGATGATATCTGTATTGCCACTACAGACAGTGCATGCTATCAATATCGTGTCAGAAATGTAACTTCTGCAAACACTGATGCCCAGACCCCCAGGGTGGGATTTGAACTCGGTACCTTTGGCTCTGGAAGTTCAACATTCTACCACTGTGCTACTACCCGCCCCCATAAATAGCTACATAAAACCAGACAAATTCATCCAAAATTATCATAGATCAGCAGGTTTTGCTAACAGCTACACCAAATAACCTTACTGTAAAGTACTCTGTATACAGAAAGATGTGTCACTACTAAATATGTATCGACAAAGAATGATTGACTTTTAATCCTTGCTTATGATGGCTCATCAACCTACCACATTGATTTAGCCAGTAGCCATCACCACTGAGAGCATGTTAGTTTTAGAGGGTGAACTGGACATGTTGTACTGATGATTGTCAGATTGAGATTGAACATGTTTGGCTATTTGGACAATAATTACAATTGTGTGTGTGCATCATGCTAAGAGGATTCAGACAGAATTGCATGTACCTACATCTTTGCCCATTAGATATAAATCAGGCCCCGAGATCTTGTAACTTTTTGAGTATGATTTCATGCTCAAATTCAAATTTTATATAGGGATTTGTGAACAAAACCTTGTGATGAGCACGAGTTGGTATACAAAAAAATAAAAGTTTCATAATCTCGGGGCCAGATTACCCCAGACCCGCATCAATGCTAATCATTGCATATTGATAAGATCTGATCTCCCTTATCCTGGACCAATGCTAGCAGCCCGCAGTACATACACCCTAGTGCCAGGCTAGCAGTACATACACCCTAGTGCCAGGCTAGCAGTACATACACCCTAGTGCCAGGCTAGTGGTCGAGTCTTCACCCAGTACATCTGGGACTATTCCAGCAGGTGGCAATATACGCACACAAAAAAACCATGGAATGGCCGTCAGAAATGCGATGCATTGGGTAGTATTGTGTCAATCTCCGGCTATACGGAAGTCCTACATTGGCCAAAGGTTACATCAAAGGTCGTGTAATGGGCAGTAAGTAAGCAGGAAATGGTCACTCAGACGATAAGAAAAGGTGTCGTATGGATGGTCACGCTGCTGTCGCCAGATAGGAGCCGTATCGGCCGACATATCATATATAGCCACGGCTCGTGTTCATTTGCATATTATTGTCTACATTTACAAGGGGATGAATACTGTTAAGAAGGCACGTATGTATTTGTCAAGAGCAGTGGGGAAAGGTCGTTGAACTCTAGCTGAAAGAGCTGACAATGTCTTATACAATTACTGTACATGCTCAACAATGCAGTTGGGCTTACCAGTTCTAAATATGAATAGATACACCTAGATTTAAAGAAAAAAATATTAGATCATAGATTTCTTTACCATATGACTGACAATTTAAAAGGATGTTGATTACGTCACTATCAACATCAACTTGAATGACAATACCATAGTTAATTTTCTTTTTTTATTTCTGTATGCATTGTGATTTTTTTTAGCTGACTATTCAATATTTTTGGGATGAAGTAAGGTTTGTTTCCTGTTGAAATGCTGTTAAACCTCAGAATAGAACTCTCCCAACTCCAGAGGAGGTCAAAATGTGTTGTTAATTTACGCCACGTGAACGAACTGAAGGTATATCCCTTCAGGGGGTGAAATACAAATATAAAAATGTTTCCCAAATGTGTTGGGAAAATTTCTCAAAATATTTACACTTGGCATTAAGACATTATTAGACATATCATGTTAAAGAAACCTAGGCTAAAGTCCCACGTTGATATTGTTAACTAGCTGCAGAGAATAGAAAGTTTTCTACCTCAACGCCCTGTATGAATATTTCAACTAAGAGACTTAGGTATATAGAAAAGAACATTTAACAGGTTTTTACTCTATTTTGAATGTCAAAGAATAACTCTTTTGCACTAACACCACATGTTGAGACAGAAATAAAACTATGACAGATGAGAATGCTAATTCGTGCAAGGTAGACATTTTCTTAGTCGATCGCGAAATGTAGGGTCTTCACTGAATATTATTCTTCAATGTGAGACATATTTGTCAGATATCAGATATAGTGTTTCTTGGGGCATTTCAGACATAATATGAATATTAAATACAAATGACACACATAGCAAAGACAACCCAAAAAAATTGATTAAATCTTTTCGTAAACCAGTTGCATGTAAGATTATAAAAATAAGATTGACATCATAAATCCCCCTTTCATGTATATGTTAGATATTAAATATGTAGCATTTTTTGCTTAGAAATAAAATATCCTGCATGCAATGTCAGATTAGTATATAATGTTGTGATGTAAGCTAACTGAATATAGCTGTAGCACAATGGAGAGATGTATATAAAAAATAAACATACACACATATACATGAATGAACAAATACTCACTCATGCATGTAGACACCCATACTATATCACACATGTACACACTTGCTCGCACACACGGATGCACGCACACACTCACTCACTCACTCCTCACTCACTCACGCAGGCTATGATCCACTGCTACCTGGGAAATAACCCATAAACTGACTGTATTCTCCAGTACCTATTTAACCACGACGTAATGACTAGGGCCTGTATTCTCAAAACTTCGTAAGTCCTAAGAATTTCGTAAGTTGTGGAACTTGTTTTCTTTGTATGTTAATTTGTAAAGAGATATTTGTTTCACTAAGAAGTTCGCAAGTTAAGAAGTTTCAAGAATATGGCCCCAGTATTTCAGGAAGCATGTCAGTCGTGTTAAGATGTCTTCACATATAACCTGTATTTACTCAAGAGATTTATATGAAAACTGATTCACAATTGAAAAATCAACTCCTGAAACAATATCCTATTAACTGCTTTGTGTTTTAAATTGACTGAAGTCAGCAAAACTTTGCAATGTATTTTGACTTGTTTTCTATATTTGTTTTAGTGTGCAGTTTTAGACTCAATTTAGATTAGGTTTGGCTAAGACAAATACAGACAACTTAAGTCAAAATATGTTGAAAACAAAGCGTTTTTTATTGTTGACTTAAGTCAATTTTAAAATTAAGCTGTTTATATTTCACTATATAAAATCCAGGTGACAGACTAAATACTACCTTGTGTTAAATGACCCCTAAAACATCATACACCTGCAAAAAACTACAAAGCAACCATTCCACTATAACCTATACATATAAAAATTAAATACAATTTTTATAAAAAAAATACTAAGTTAAACATATTTTTCAGAAAAACAATAAACTTTCTAAGTCACAAGGGCAAATCAAGCCTTTTTCATAATCCAATGCCCATGATGGAAATATTTTACATATAATCATGTGGGCATGTTGGGTGATGAGAGGAATAATTTACTAGACATTGCTAGCACTGTTGACACATAGTGACACATAGTGACACATAGTGACACACAGCTGTGACAGACCGACAGAGGTGCACTCACCTCTTGACGTGGAGTTCTTTGTTCTTGATATGGCGGAATGCCTTGCCGCACACCTCACAGCCGTGTTTGGGGTCCTGGTGGATCAGGAGATGCTTGGAGATGTCCGACCTCTCGCAGCCCCTGCAGGACAAGACAGGACACCATGGGCAGTCAGTGACAGGACAATGTAGGGCAATCAGTGGTAAGACAGGACCATGTGGGTAACAAGTGACGAGACAGAGCAATATGGGGCAATAAGAGGACAATGTGGGCTTCAATGACAAGATATGACAGTGCAGGGCAACAGGACAGGACAATGCAAGGCAATAAGACAGGACAATATGGGCAATCATTGGTAGGTTGATTGATTGAAATATTGCTTTACGTTGCAGCGGGAATATCTCACCCAGTGGTAGGACAGGACAGTGTAGGACAATCAGTGACATGACAGGACAGTGTGGGGCAATCAGTGTCAAGACAGGACAATGTGGGGCAATTGGTGTCAAGAAAAGACAGTGTGGGGCAATAAGTCTCAAGACAGGACAATGTGGGGCAATCAGTGTTAAGACAGGACAACGTGGGGCAATCGGTGTCAAGAAAAGACTGTGGGGCAATCAGTCTCAAGACAGGACAATGTGGGGCAATCAGTGTTAAGATAGGACAGTGTGGGGCAATCAGTCTCAAGACAGGACAATGTGGGGCAATCAGTGTTAAGACAGGACAATGTGGGGCAATCGGTGTCAAGAAAAGACAGTGTGGGGCAATCAGTATCAAGACAGGATAAGGATTTGTATTTAATAGGGAAGAGGTTGGAAGTTGTAAGTCCAATAGTCTCAGTCAAGCATTGGGGAAAGAGTACACACAAACAACCTGCATACATGTATAATAAATGGACATACAATACATTAACATATCTGACACAGATCACAGAACAGCACTAGCTATAACAGGAACTGTAACTGAAGTCTAGCAGTGATGTCCATACCTGTAATCACAGTGCGGACACTTGAACGGCTTCTCAGGGTCGTGGATACGCAGATGCCGTTTCAAATGGGCTTTCCGTGTAAACTTCTTGGCACAAATTGTACACTCAAACAGCACCTCAGCAGGCATGTGGACCATCTTTACGTGCATCTTCAGTATGTACTGATCCTGTAACATAACAAAATATATTAAGGGCAAGTAGTGTTTTTAGACATTTTCAGATGTCTACAGCTCCAGGTACTCTTCAAGAACTTACAGGCACTTCGGAAGAAGAATTGCACCAAATTTCTTAAGCCGAGTTTCGAGATTTGGTAGAAAGCATCACCAGAATATATCTGCTTGCTCTTAATTTTTATTTTGATGATGCATGGAGTTTTTCTTATCTGATATAAATTGCAAACCAATGAGATGTTTTACTTTTGTTATTCACTTTTTAATTTATTTTTTTTTAATGGGGTTTATAGTCGCTTTCTAGAATCTTTCACTAACATCACGACTTGTCAGTTTAGGGCAGGAG
>JAUTBQ010152719.1:0-30944 GCA_032361185.1 Lepetodrilus ovalis | reverse complement strand
TTGTTCTTGGAGCAGCAACAGTAATACTTGCAATGGGCGAAGGTAGAAAAGCCGCCGCCGGAATAAATGAATTACTTACTAATGAAAATTAGGAATTAAATTATATATATAAAGATAAATATATTGTATTCTGAAAATAATTATGTGAGCATTTTAATAAATTTTTTGTGGTTATTAAAGAGCTAGAAGAAAAAAAACTAAAAGTAACAAGGAATATGTTTTTTGAATTATGATAACATATACTAAAGGTTTTCCACAATATGGAGCAATATATAGTAAATACAACTATTTTAGAAGTTGAGAAAGATAAAGGTATTCTTACAAAATTCTCATTTTTACAAAATAATCCAAATCTGTTTAATACACTTACCAAAATTAAAGATACAATTCTAGTAGGAACAGGGGATGCTTTGTTCCTACAAAATATAAAATTTTAATTTTATATCATACTTGGAAAAGAAGTAGCTCGTCTAGTTAACAAACAACAAATCTCCGAAAGTTATAAATTGTATTTTGGCAATAAATTTGTTGAGGAAAAGATAATGATTGTTATAAATAATATAGTACAAAAACTATTATTCAATTCTTAATAATATTAAATATTTGTCTAGTATTTGAGGTGTAGAATATTTACCATTTCTACCAATACAATCTTGTATATTATAGAGGACTAGTTTATTTTTCTTTTTTTTCCAATGCAACATTTTTGTGTTTTTTACTTTCTTGTCAATTTCTTCAAGTAAAACAATATCAAACTCTGAAGGTGATTGAACAAGGTTGATCGGAATGCTGTATCTATTAAAATTTTCAATACCACTTATATTACCAGCCAAAGTAAAAGTTACTTTTTTAGAGGGAGCAGATTCTACAATATAATTACCTGCTAAAAACATATCATTAATTAGACAATCAGCTCCGCTTCGTTTGTAATATTTTTTGTCAAGTGCAACAAAATAGGCTATTTTATTTTTTTCTTTTAATGCTAGTTTCTTTTCATTTGTCAAGTATAGCACAACTTTGTTATTTCCCATACCAGCTAAATGTATTGTATCAGATTTAGTAATTTTATATTCTCTTTTTATTCCTTCTCGAAGAGTTAAGTAGGCTACACGATTACTTTCTTTTAAGAAATGTATTTGTTTGATGTTACCATCAAATTTTAATTCAACTGGAGTTTTGCAATTTATAATTTCTGTATAATAACTTTCTTCCACCCAGCTATTATAGAAATTAGGATTAAGTTTAATTATGTTTTGTGAAAAAGTTAAAATATTAATCAAGATTAAATCTATGATTATTAAAAATACTTTATTCATTGTATCTCCGTGTATTCACAAGCTCAAATAATTATATAATTGTATTATAAAAATATATTTAAGTTAAAATTACTATAATATTTTGTTATTCAAAAATACTGGAAGGGGAATTAAAAAAGTGTAAATTGACTTTCCTTAAAAAGTAGAAAATCAATTCCTTTAAATAAGATTTATATTATCGCTTTATCTTTATTATTAGTTTGGTTATTTTAACATGGATATTTAAAATGAGAAATTGATTTATGTCTTTTTTTTTAGTAACTTTTAATAAGTTTATGTAATCATTACAAAAAGTGTTATGTCCTATGTATATTTTACATAAATTGGTTTCTTAATTGAAGAGAAATTATTGCATAAGTTGAGCTAAACTTAATGTAACACTTATATATTTAACAAAGGATTGTATGAAAAAAACAGAAGTTAATGCCACTTTACTTAAAAATGTAAATAGAAAAAAAATTCTATCGGTCATTGATGATATTGGAAGTGTGAGTAGAGTTGAAATAAAAAATATTCTTGGTAAGAATGGTAAAACTGTTACTAACATTACAAATAGTTTAATTGACGATGGATTAGTTACTTCAATCGGGTATTCTTCTTTTACAGGAGGAAGACGAAGGGAACTTTTAACTACTAATCCTGACTTTGGATATTTAATTGGTATTGATTTAGAAGTCCATTTCCTAAAAGTTGTTCTAACAGATTTTAGGTATAAAATATTAGTTGAAGAGAAAATACCAGTTATAAAAGACGAATCAAAGGATGTTTTACTTTCTAAAATAGATAAAGCAATTACATATTTAATAACTAAAAGTAAAATTAAAATAGATAAGTTACTTGGAATTGGTTTTGTTGCAAATGGTTTTTATAACTACAAAACGGGATATTGGATTTTTTCAGCAAATAATAGAAATTGGAAAGATGTTCCAATTAAAGATTTTTTAACAAGTAGATACAATGTTCCAATTTATATTGAGAATAATACTCGCTCAAAAGCCCTTGCAGAAAAACACTTTGGTGTTGCTAAAGATTCAAATAATTTTGTTTATATAGATTGGGGAGCTGGAATTGGTGGTGCAATTATCAATAATAATGGGCGTATTTACAGAGGTATTAAAAATTTAGCTGGTGAAGTAGGACATATAAATGTTATCCCAAATGGAGATTTATGTTCTTGTGGTAATAATGGTTGTTTAGAGACTGTTGCTGCCGGGTGGGCAATAGAAAAAATAACTAAAGAGAAAATAGCAAGTGGTGTAACTTCTGAAATATCAAAATTATGCAAGGAAGATTTAGAAGAATTAAATACAGATATGATTTTCGAAGCATTTAATAATGGTGATGATTTAGCCAAAGAAGTATTAGATAATGCAAATGAATATTTAGGACCTAATATAGCAAATCTAGTAAGTATTCTTAATCCAGAGCTAATTGTACTAGGCGGTTTTTTTGCATCTTTAAATGATTCGTTTATTACTAGTATAAAAGAAAAAATACGTAAATATGCAATGACTTCGTTAATTGAAGATCTAAAAATTGAAGTTGCAGAAGTTAAAAATAATTCTGCTGTATTAGGTGCAGTAACCTTAGTTAGAGATTCATATTTCTATATAGATGCCATAAAATAAAAATTAAATTAATTAAGATATTTTCAAAAGGAGAAAGAGAAATGAATTCCAAAATTAAACTATTCATAACTTCATTAGTTTTGTTTTTTGGTGTTACACAATTTGATTTTGCTCAAAATGAAAAAATTAAGGGACATGTTGTTGATGCAAATAGCGATGAAGCACTTATTGGAGCAAATGTTATAATTGTTGGAACTTCTTTTGGTGCTGCTGCTGATATGAATGGTGAGTTTGTTCTTCCGCGTGTTAAACCCGGTAATTATTCAATTAAAATTTCTTATGTGGGTTACAAAGAAAAAATTGAAAATGTAACAGTTGTTGCTAATAGAACTACAGAGATAATTGTAAAATTAGAATGGATTGCTGTTGAAGGAGAAGTTGTACTAGTAACAGCTCAAGCAAAAGGACAGCTTTCTGCAATAAACGAACAACTTTCGGCAAGTGAGCTAAAAAATGTTGTATCTAAAGATAGGATTAGAGAATTACCGGATAATAATGCTGCTGAAGCAGTAGGGCGTCTTCCTGGAATTTCTCTAACACGCTCAAGTGGTGAAGGGAATAAAGTTGTAATACGTGGACTACAACCAAAGTATAGTTTAATTATGGTAGATGGCATTCCATTATCGGCTACCGGAAGAGGAGATCGAAGTGTTTCGATGAGCAATATATCATCATATTCTCTGGAAGGCATTGAAGTTATAAAATCACCAACAGCTAATATGGATGGAGATCAAATAGGTGGCTCTGTAAACTTTTTAATGAAAACAGCACCTAAAGGATTCAGCTACGAAATTATAACTGAGGGTGGTTATTATGGTCTAAGAGAAAGAATCTCGGATTATAATTTGGTTGCTAATATTAGTAACAGGTTTTTTGATGACAATTTCGGTGTTTTTGCTCAAATTTCTAGTGATCAAAAAAATATGGGTAGTAATAGATTAGGAGTCGGGTATATTAGAGGAAGTCGCGATGTAAATACTACAGACTTAAAAATGAGAAGTGTTGGACTTACAAATATTTTTCAAGAAAGAAATAGATTAGGTGGAACGTTAACACTTGATTATATAATACCAGATGGGAAGATTTATTTGAAGAATTTTTTGAGTAGCGGAAAAACAAATACACTTAGATCTTTAGAAAGTTTTAATAGAAATCATACATTTACAGGAAGGAAATATAGCCAAACTCAGTTATCTTATTCAAATATACTTAGTTATGAACAATTTATTTCAGATATTAAAATTAAGGCAAAACTAGCTCATTCCTATTCAGGAGGAGAAACACCTAGGGATGTTCGTTCCTTATTTTATGGTGGTGCAGGAGAAATGGAAAAAATTGAGGATTATGGTGTCCCTGAAGATGTACCACTACTTGCACATAATAATTTTGATGAATTTTTATGGTACACATTTAGAGATGGGGAAAGAAAAACCAAAGGAAGACAAATAACAACTCAATTGGATTTTGAAAAAGAATTTAGTTTATCTAACCAAATAAACGGTAAAATAAAATTTGGTGGAAAGTTTAGATATAATGAACGTTTACATGATTTTAATGAATATAGTGGTGCTCCTTTTGTTGCAAGTGGTACGGAATATAAAGATGCAATTATCAGAGAAATTCCTAGGTTTAATCATTTCGATCCTGGTACATCTTATTTTTATTTACCAGATTTTATAGATAAGGATTTTGAACACGGAGAGTTTTTACAAGAGAGATACAAATTAGGTCCTGTTGCCGATATGGAGTTAATGTATCAAATAATGGATGTTATGAGAGGTGTGTATGATAGTTTACTTGCCAAAAATCCAAGCTATCCCGGAACAGAAACTTTTGTTTATAGAAAAAAAACTTCAATTATAGATGATTATACAGGAACAGAAAGATTAGGTGCTGGATATTTACTAGCTGATTTTAATGTAACAAAATTTCTTAAATTTAATCTTGGTATGAGGTACGAGAAGAAAAATACAAGATATAATGGTACAGTTGGAAGGGATGGTTCAAACACAGATAGAGTTTATGATCCATCAGATACAACATCAAGTAGAAACAATGAGTTTTTACTACCAATGTTGCATATGCGTATAAAACCTGTTGATTGGGTGCAAATAAGAGTTGATTATACGCATACAATAGCGCGTCCAAATTTTAATAATATTCTACCAACATTAAATTATGGTGATGAAAGAATAACTATGAAGAACCCAAATCTTGTTCCTGAGCTTTCTAAAAACTTGGATATTAGTTTATCATTTAGTGATAATCATTTAGGATTATTGACAATAGGTGGATTCTGGAAAAATATTAATGACAAAATATTTTCAAGAGGCGATAGACTACTTTTAGATCCTACTAAATATGGATTAGATACCTTATATAAAGGTGTAAAATATCGAACTCAAGAGAATAGTGAGGAAATGTCCTATGTAAAAGGTTTTGAAATAGATTGGCAAACAAACTTTTGGTATTTACCATCAGTTCTAAGTGGTATAGTATTAAATGTTAACTATACCAAAATATTTTCAGAAACAACATATCATATAACAGAAATAGTATCTATACAAAATCCGGATTGGTATCGTGGTTGTGGATGTCCTAGAAGAATTATGGTTGAGAATGATATAGCATATAAGGGCAGACTATTAAATCAACCAACAAATATCATTAGTTTGGGGTTAGGGTATGATTATAAAGATTTAAGTGTTCGTTTATCATTGGATTATCAAGCTGATGTATTTTCTGAGTTTAATTTTTTCTCAGCTAGTTCAAATATCTCAGATGATTATTCAAGATGGGATTTACAAATTAATCAAAAATTACCTTGGTATGGTTTAAGTGTTTACGGAAAAGTAACAAATCTCAATAGGGCTTCTGAAGTTACCTTGATGGGTGCTAAAAACAAAATTAGATCGGAAAATTTTTATGATAGAGCAATTTATTTTGGAATAAGATGGAGGTCAGAATAAAATATAATTTTATAAAGAGTAGAAACGCAACAAAAAAATAATTTAGTTAATATCTTTTCAAAAAAACATGAGGTTACTAGTATGAAAAACAAAAGCTTAATACTTTTTGCAATTGTATTTATTTTGGTTACATTGCCAACAATTTCTTTTGCACAGCAAGATACAATTGATGTTCCGCAAGAATGGGAAGGTTCTCAATTTGGGGTAGTAAACAGATTTATAATGAGTGATACATCTGCTAGTGGTGGGAGAGCACATCCTAATGCAGTTTATCGTTTAGAAAGAGATGGGTACTATGATATAGATCATCCTATGCCAGTTGACTTTAATATTACACTAATAGCTAATCATGAACCATCTTCTAAAAGACCACCAATGATATCTCGTGGAGTAGATGCACAAGGAGAATATATTTCTGGTCTAATAAATATTAGGGGCGACAGTACTTACTTTAAGTCTAAAAATATTATGTTTAATGGTGTAAGAGATGATAACACAATAGTTAACCGTGGTGGGTCTTTATTCGGTATTACAGGAACATACCATAGATTGGAAATGGATAATTGTATTTTTACTGGTTGGGGCGGTAATCTTATGAATGCAAGAGATGAAGATCGAAGTACTAAAATATTTACTAATTGTATTTTTAGAAATGGTGTTGATTTAGACAATCCCTGGTCAGGAAATATTTATTCAATAACTACAAAAACAGCCTATCAAGATACAATAAAGTTTATAAACAACACTTTCTTTAATACATCTTCTTACCAACTATTATCATGGGATTTTATTGATTATTTGGAATACTCGCATAATACACTATTTAATTCTACAATAAATGCACATTGGGCTCCATATTTACAAAATGCTAAGATCAATAATAACATATTTTTCAATTACCAAACAGTAGGTGAAACACAATATGAAACTGAAAATGGATATTGGGATAAAGATGGTAATGGAAATCATCGAAGTAGTATTTGTAAATTAAACAAAATGGATCCTCAATTATTATTAGATCATGGAATGTCTGAAGCAGATCGTAAAGTAGAATATAAGAATAATGTTTATTTTTGGTCTCAAGCATTAAAAGACTATTGGACCACACATAAAGATTCTGCAAATGGTGTAGAAATGGATATTTTACCAACATTGTGGATGAATGATTTCACAAAAGCTATGTTTGATGATGCATCAGCATATCCATATTTAGTGGAAGAAAATAATGATGAATTAGATCCTGGTTTTGATGCCACTTTAGTTGATGCAGTTATAGCTAAAGAAATTCCATTTGTAAAATTATATAGAAGATATGGCTATGGGGCTATGGTAGATCCACAAGAACGTCATTATGCTCCAGATGGTAATTTTTGGGATGTAGCTTGGCCATTACCAGAAAACTTAACTTATACAAATGCAACGGTTTTAACACATGCAGATGGATTTCCTGCTGGTGATTTAAACTGGTATCCATCTGAAAAAACTAGATGGCTTACTGATATTGAAGAAGTAAACAGTAGTATCCCAAATGATTATAATTTATCACAAAACTATCCAAATCCGTTTAACCCAAGTACAGTTATTAATTTTAATATTCCAAATGCTGGTGTAACTAAATTAGCTGTTTATAATATATTGGGTCAAGAAGTTGTAATCTTAGTAAATAAACAATTATCAGCAGGGAGTTATAAATATAAATTTGATGCCAGTAATTTAACTTCAGGAATTTATTTTTACAAATTACAATCAAATAATCATACAGAAATTAAAAAGATGATGTTAATAAAATAAGTATAATTTGAGAATCTTATCTTGCTATTAAGAATATTAACTTAATAGTAAGATAATGTAATTGTTATAATAAGGAAATAAAACATAATGAAAATGCTTTTACACAAACATAATTGCTCCAAATATTTATTAGTGTATAACGTTTTTATTTGTCTTGATTTAATTACGTTGTTATAAAATGTTGGAATTGCAACTAGAAAAAATATAATTACATTATTAATTATATGAATAAGAAAGGTATAAAACGAAGCTAACTATATTCTAAATAAAATAAGGAAACACAGTATGAAAAAAGTATTTTTAACAATTTCTTTAATTATGCTTGGTTTTACACTAAGCTATGGGCAAACTGCACCTGGAGGAACAGGTACTGAAGCAGATCCCTACCAAATTTCAACACTAGAGAACTTAGTTTGGTTAGCCAAAACAGATTCAATATGGGATGATAATGCCTATTTTGTACAAACAGCAGATATTGACGCTGGAGCAACAGATACAATTACAATAGCAGGATTTAATGCAGGATGGAGTCCCCTAGGAAATGCTTTGATAGAATTTAAAGGTTCTTACGATGGAGGTAACTTTACAATTGATAAGTTAACCACGCATGGGAACAATGCAAATATGGGACTTTTTGGCTTAGTGAAATCATTAGAAGTAAAAGATTTAAGTTTAACCAATGTTAATATGACAGTCGGAAGTAATTCTGGTGCCTTAGTAGGTCAAGTAGATTCCATATTAAAAGTAAGTAATTGTTCTGCAACAGGACTCTTAGAGATAGATGGTACTTTTTCAGGAGGTTTAATAGGATATATTCAAAACACAAAATTTACAATAATAAATTCTCATACAGATATAGGAGTATCAAATATCCATGTAGGTACTAATGCATATGCAGGAGGTTTTATAGGATACATAGAATTAATAGGTGATAATGATATTAGTGGCTCCATAGAGAATTGTTATAGTACAGGAGAAGTCTCAGTAACGGATCAAGCAGGTAAATATGGTTATGTAGGAGGCTTTATAGCAAGGCTAGGCGGAGATGAAGCTCATACGAAATGGAGTAAAATTAGAAGATGTTATTCAACAGGAAATGTAACAGGAGTAACTGGTGCAGAAGGAAATACATATTCTCCGGCAGGAGGATTTATAGGTAATGTAAACTGGCGATATAACATAAGTGAATGTTATAGTACAGGCAATGTAACAAGTATGGGTAAAGATGCAGGAGGATTTATAGGTTATCTAAAATATGAAGCAAGTGTAGAAAATTGCTATAGTACAGGCAATGTAACGCGAGTATCTGGAAGCACACAACCAAACTTTGGCGGTTTTATAGGTTCACAAAATTCCTGGGGTTCAACTCCAGTTTATTTTAGTGAAGTAAAAAGCTGTTATTCAACAGGGTTAGTAAGTGGAGTAGATGTAAATGGATATGGCTTTTTCGGACATCAAGCATCAACAGGTAAAGATACATTAAATTATTATGATGCAGAAACATCTCTTCAAGATTCAACAATAGGTAATGCAATTGGAAAAACAACAGTTGAGATGAAAACACAAGCAACCTATGTAGGATGGGATTTTGAAAATATTTGGGGAATTGTTGGAGATAATTATCCAACACTTTTAATGAAACCAGTATCGGTAGAAAAAGAAGGAACGGAAATTATTCCAAGTAGTTATTCATTAGAGCAAAATTATCCAAATCCATTTAATCCAACAACTGTTATCGAGTTTAGCATACAAACTTTTGGCAATGTAGAGTTAAGTGTTTATAATCTATTAGGACAAAAAGTAGTAACATTAGTAAACAAAGATATGGAAAGTGGAAGTTATAAATATACATTTGATGCAAGTAGTTTAACAAGTGGAATTTATTTCTACAAATTACAATCAAATAATTATAATCAAGTAAAAAAAATGTTATTACTAAAATAGTATTTCTCTAATATTGGGAAGTATGTAAAAGCATTAGTGATTAATCTATGTAGAGGTTAATCACTAATGTATTCTATCGCGGATAGGTATGTATAAAGTGAGTGGTATTTCATTACTTTTTTTTTAGAGTAAAAGTTTACATGAAAATTGCATTATACAAATATCGTTCTTATTTAAGTCTTGTCGTATTTTAATTATAGAGAACTAACATATAAAAAAGGATTAATCTATGAGAAACATAATCAGTATAATTGTAGTAATTTCTACATTTACTGTCTTATTTAGTACGACTAAAATAATAGGGCAATGTGTAAATGAATCAAATATTTATTCATTTGAATATGATGGGAAAACTTATGAAATAATAAAAGAGAAAAAAACATGGGTAGCCGCAGCAGCTTGTGCAGTTGAAAGAGGTGGATATCTTATAGAGATAAACTCAGAAACCGAACAAAATGCAATATATAGTGAAATAAGTAATGCTGGAATTGATCAAAGTAAGACAATAGCTTCAGAAGGTGGTGGAGCACCCTATTTATGGTTAGGTGGTACTGATAACGCAACTGAGGGGAAATGGATTCTTGATGGTAATAATGATGAGATTGGTTCGCAATTTTGGCAAGGCTATTCAAATGGTAATTCAGTCGGTGGGTTATATAGTAACTGGGGTTATGGAAAGGATGGTAATAGGCATGAGCCTGATAATTATCATAGTGTCCAATATAATATTCCACATCAAAATGCTTTGGCTATTGCTTTAACACAATGGCCATCAGGTAGTGGTTCATTAGGGCAGGCAAGTCAATGGAATGATATTTATGAGAATAATACACTTTACTATATAGTAGAATATGATTCAACAAAAGGTGGGAGCAAAGTAAGTGTAATTCCACCTTTAGGTTCCGGTACAGAACAAGAACCATATATTATTGAAACTTTAGATGATTTATCATGGATGGCACAAACACAATCTGGATGGGGAACAAAATATTATATTCAAACAGCAGACATAGATGCATCTCTTACAGCCACTTGGGATGATTCAGATGATAATGGTGATGGCAATTTGTACAATGATGCAAATGATTCAACGACAGAAGGAAATAATGAAGGGTGGTCTCCAATAGGAACAGAAACAAATTTTTTTTTAGGTTATTATGATGGAGGTAGCTATAAAATTGACGGACTAACGATTAAAAGAGATTCAACAGATTATATTGGTTTCTTTGGCAATATGAGAAAAGACTTTGGTTCTGTAGTTACAATTAAAAACTTGGGACTAACAAATGTAAATTTTGTTGGCAATACTTATATAGGAGGTTTTATCGGTCAAAATTTTGGTGGTACAATTGCAAATTGTTATAGTACCGGATCAGTTGAATCTTTATCTGAAGGTGGTGATGTATATGTTGCAGGATTTGTTGGATACAATAATACTAAAGGTGCAATTGTAGAAAAATGCTATAGTAGAGTAAATGTAACTTCACTTGGCACAGGACAATATGTTGGAGGTTTTGCAGGGAGAAATCGTACACCTTATGAAAGTGGTGCTGTAATAAGAGAATGTTATAGTACAGGAAATATAAGAACAAATGGAAATAGGATAGGTGGTTTTGTTGGACAAATAGCTTTTGCTAAAATTAGTAACTGTTATTCTACAAGTTCAGTTATAGATACTTCAAGTACTGCAACACAAATAGGTGGATTTACTGGTAGAAGTTATAGCGATACTGTTGAGTATTGTTATTTTGCAGGCGAATTTACTGGAGATAACACAAAAGGATTTATAGGCACAAATAATAACCAAAATACTTATATAGAAAATTACTTGGATACACTAGTTGCAGGAGCAAACCAAAGTGCAATAGATTCAGCAGCTACTGAAAAATCTACTGTTGATATGAAGCTAGTAACCACTTTTACAAATGCTGGATGGGATTTTGATAAAGTTTGGGAAATAGTTGGAGATAACTATCCAACATTTAAAGATAAAAAAGTATCAGTTGAAAAAGAAGAACTTGATTTTATACCAAAAAACTATTCTCTAGAGCAAAACTATCCAAATCCATTTAATCCTACAACAGTAATAGAGTTTAACTTACCATCAAGTGGTAATATTGAGTTAAGTGTTTTTGATATACTAGGACAAAAGGTTATAACATTAGTAAGCCAAGAAATGATTAGAGGAAGTTATAAATATACATTTAATGCAAGTAATTTACCAAGTGGAATATATTTCTACAAATTACAATCAAATAAATATAACAAAGTAAAAAAAATGTTATTGCTAAAATAGTATTTGCTAATTCTTGGATTGTTATAGTGGTATAGTGAGTAATTGTTAATAGATTAATCACTAATGCATTTCTTAATCTTTGTTTAGAAAGAAATATTTTAACTGTTAGAATAATATTTAATTATAATAATTAGTTTTTATTAACAAATCTTTATATAACAATTACATTAAGTGCTTAGTGAATTTTTTAAAAAAATATAGAGCTATAATATATTTGAAAGTATAAACAATGAGAAAATTAATTATTCCAAGAAAAAAAATCTATAAATAACTAAATAAGTTTAGTAACGGTAATTAACTTTGGGGACAAAAATAAGGGTAAGACAATGTAGAAATGAAATAAATATTTATTACTTTAATTAAATTTTAAGGAAGAAATATGAAATACCTAAAAAGCATTTTCTTAATAGTCATTTTGATAAACTTTTCATTTAGCTATGGACAAACAACAGTAATCGGTAATACTAGCTTGAGAATTACATTTGTAAAGGGTAATAATGGTAATCGTGATAGTGTGAGACTTACAAGTATCATAAGCAATGGAACAGAATTATTAGATCAAGGAGCTGGAGGGAGATTCTTTACTGTTTCACTTGCTCACTCTGGACTTAGTCAACATTTTGGTCATGGTCGTACAACTTATAGTAATCTTAGTCATTGGAGTACTGTTAACGTAATACCAAGATTAAATAATACAGAATGTTTTATAGAACTTACACGATGGAATTGTAGAGTTTCGGTTAACATAATTGTAGAAGGTGGTAATTCAAGTTGGGATATAACTGTTGATAATATAAATGGTGGAAGAACATTATTAGAAACTAGGTTTCCGTCTATCGATATTCTTGCGACAGGTAATGATAATTTTTTTGTGCCGAACTTAGATGGAAGAGTAATGCCTAATCCTAGACAAAATAATTTCAACTATAGTCTTGAGTACCCTCGTGGTTTTGGTAGTACAATGCAATACGCAGCATACTACAACAACAATTATGGTATATATCTTGGGACTCATGATATAGATGCTTCTATAAAAACATTTAGTGTTCATAGAAATAATTCGCAAGGAGTTAGATATGAAGTTATAATACCTGCTCCTGATATGGGAAGACCTGGTAATAGTTAGAATCATTCCGGAAGATTTCATTTTAATATTTTTAGTGGGGATTGGTATAATGCAGCTAGAATTTATAGAGCTTGGGTGCTTAACAACGCAAATTATAGACCACGATGGAATCCAAGAAAAGTAGCATTAGGTAACATTGCTTTTTGGATGGCTACTGTAAGTCATACAGAGCCTGTAACTTCAATAAGAGATGATGCAAAAAATTACAATGATTATTTAGGAGTACCTACTGGATTGCATTGGTATAAATGGAACAATGAAAATCCGGAATACAACCACACACCATATTGCTATACTCCAAGAAGTGGTATGTGGCATGCTGTTCGCGATATGAAAAATGAAAGTATAACAATTATGCCATATACAAATGGTTGGATTTTCGATTCCACTATTGGGCATGATACTGAAAGAGATAACTGTTCAGTAAAGCAAGTGAATGGAGCTTCGGCAACATGGCGTGGTTATACAATAATGTGTCCAACTCAAGCAGATTTTCAAACAAGTGTTAGAAACTTAAATCGTAGCCTTATACGTACAATAGGAACTAACGGCATATATATAGATCAAGTCTGTGCTTCAATGCCTCATCAGTGTATGGATGTTAATCATAATCATCCACTAGGCGGAGGTCATTTTTGGAGGGATGGATATGTTCAAATGTTCCAAAGATTTCATGAAATAGATCAAGGGTTATTTATTACAAGTGAAGGAGCAGCTGATTTTTTAGGAGACCAGGTTGATGGTTATTTAGTTGGTAGTTGGAACAATGCACGATTTGACAATACTCATTACCAGTTAGTACCTGCTTATCAAGCCGTTTATTCTGGTAGGGTTCAGTTACTGGGGTCAGGAAGAAGTACATTTGGCTCTTCAACATTCTTTTGCAAACATTCTAGAGCTTTGGTTAATGGGGTTGCACCGGGGCGTGTTAGTGTTCTGTTTCATACAAATCAATCAACTCAAGAACGTGTTAGAGGTATTGCATTTACCAAAAGGGAAGCAAGGGTTCGTAATGAATTAAAGGATTTTCTTGCATTTGGTGAAATACGAAGACCGCTTGAGCTAACAGGAAATCTTCATTTTATTACAAATGATTGGGATATAGATGATAATACAGTAACAAACATTACAGTTCCAAGGGTGCAGAATGGTGTTTGGAGACGTGCTAATGGGGATATACTTGTTATTTTTGCTAGTGCTTCAATAAACAATGATGAGTTTATTCGTTTTACTTTTAACGGTAGTGATTACGGCTTAAATGGAAATATACAGAGACAAGAATTTTGGACGAATAGTAGTACAAATGAAGTGAATTGGGGTGGAACATTTAACGGTGGTAACATATTTAATTATTTTGCAAATAATGATTATCCTGTAAATGCTTTACAGATAAGAGGATTTATATTTGGGCAGAACTTACAAAAAACTGCTTCTGAAAAAACAGAAAAGAACTTTACTTACAAGTTAGAGCAAAATTATCCAAATCCATTTAATCCATCAACAGTTATTAATTTTTCAATAGCTAATGCTGGTAATACAAAAATTGAAGTGTTCAATATACTTGGACAGAAAGTTATAACTTTATTAAATAAAGATTTAGAAGCTGGCTCCCATAAGGTTAAGTTTAATGCGAGTAATTTAAGTTCAGGAATTTATTTTTACAAATTGCAATCGAAAGATTTTACAACAAGCAAGAAGATGATATTACTTAAATAATAATGATGTATATACCTAAGTTTACCAGAAAATAAAATATTTACTCACAACTTAAAGAGTAGATATTAAGATATGAATTTGAGAATTGTATAAACAATATGCTATCTGAATTAAATTTTAAGGAGAAAAAATGAAAAACTCTAAGTATTCTTTTTCGAAATTAGAAGTACTTTTATTAAGTTTGCTGTTAACCACACTAAGTTTTGGGCAAATAAATATAAATGTAGATAATGCTCCCTATAATGCTGTTGGGGATGGGATAACAAATGATAGAGATGCAATACAAGCAGCATTAAATGACTTAAGAGATAATGGTGGTATCTTAACATTTACATCTGGGAAAACCTATATTATAGGAAATGGAAATGGTAATTGTGGCTTAGCTCTTTATAATTATTCTGGTACAAGAAATTACTTGATAACTTCAACTAGTAATGAAAAGGCAATAATAAAAGTTGCTGACAATACACCCATAAGTTATGGAAATTGGATGTTTCGTTTAAGCAATTCTCGTAATATTGAAATTTCGAAATTACGTTTTGATGGAAACAGACAAACAAGAAATCCAGAATCTTTTGGAGAAAATCCAGTTGGAGATAATTATCTTATACAAGTAGAGAAAAAGTGTGACGGTTTAAGATTGGATGATTTAATTATTGAAAATGGGGTTGTTGATAATTTATATATAGTTCCAGACGAAAGTAACCGAAACACTTTTATGACAGATTTTGAAATGCATAACTGTATTCTAAATTATGCCTACCGGAATAATATGGCTGTTATTCGGGGAGAGAACTTTAAGATTATTGGGTGCGAATTTAACAATGCATTGGGAGCAGAGCCTGAATCGGGAATCGATTTTGAACCGAATCCGATTGGCGAATCTTTTGGCTATGGTAATATGCTCGTAGAAGGATGTTCGTTTAGTAACAATCGTAGATTTGCTATTTTACTTACAAATAGGGTTGCAAATTGTGGTAACTCTAGCATAAAAAATAATTATTTTCATAATAATGGAATACATGTTTCTAGTGATAATAACGAAATCATAAATAACATTTTTAGACGTATGAATCATGCTCCCATTCTTGGTGCAAATGAAGAAGTAAGGGATGGAATCATTTATATGGCACCTACAAGGGATATGTCGGGGAATAATATTCAGTACAATTATTTTTACGACAATGATATGCCTACAGATAAACATCTAATCTATTTAATGTATAATACTGGTGGTTCCAATACTATAGAAAATAACTATGAAAATGATAACACAGTTGCATCGTTTATATTAAATGGCTCAAGATATTCTCAAAATATTAGTAATAATATTACATTAAATAGAAGGGAGACAGGATATTGGAGTATGGACGCTTCAACAATTTCTGGTTCAACAATAAACGATTTGTCGTACTTTAATAGCGATGGAATACTAAATGGTAGTCCCACTTTAGTCCCTGGAGTGAAGAATGAAGCATTAGATTTTTCTCCTAATAATAAATATATTGAGATAACTTCTGATGATGCTTTAGATATTGAAATGAATATTACAATATCTGCATGGATCAAATGGAAAGGGCAAACTTCGGAAAGCCAGCAAATTATTTTCTCTAGAGGAAACAATTGGCGGTTTGGTATCCGCGGTGGCAATTCTTTAGGATTTTATGCTACTGGAAGTTCTTCGTATCCTTATAATGCTGGTTGGACAAATGCGAGCGAATCGATTCCGACAAATGAATGGGTATATGTTGCTATGACCTATGATGGAAGATATACGAAAATTTATGTAAATGGAGAATTAAAAGGTATTGAAAAGGCTAATGGTGAGTTAAATACAGTAAATCAAAAATTATATATAGGTTCATACTCTGGTAATACTTATTCATTTAATGGTATTATTGATGGGATGAAAGTATATAATTATGCTCTTTCTGACTCTGATATTGCATATATATATACAACATATCCTACAAATACTACTGTTTCTTTAGATTTACAAGTATCTACTGCTAGTGATGATGCAGAAGAGGGTGCAAATGGTTCTGTATATCTAAATAGTAGTGATTTAGAACTGGCTTTTGATTCATTTGACAATAGAGGAAGCCAGACAATAGGTCTGCGTTTTACTTCTTTTAATGTTCCACAAAATGCAGTAATAACAAATGCTTATATTCAATTTGTAACAGATGAAACAAGTAGTGGTTCGGCAAATTTAACCATTATGGGAAATGATGTTGGTAATTCAGCAACACTTATTGCCTCACCCAATAACATATCTGGTCGTACAATGACTTCTGCAAGTGTAAATTGGATACCCCCAGCCTGGAATACCGTTGGTGAAACAAGTTCTACTCAACGTACATCTAATATAGCATCCATCGTACAAGAAATAATTGATCGTGCAGATTGGTCAGCAAATAATTCAATGTTGTTTATTATTACTGGAAGTGGGACACGAACAGCAGAGTCATATAATTCCGGAGCAAATTTAGCAAGTAAATTACATGTGGAGTATTATGTTCCACTAGCAAAAGAAACTGCAAAGAAATACCAAAATAATATACCGGAAAACTATTCTTTAATGCAAAACTATCCAAATCCGTTTAATCCAAGTACAATAATTAGTTTGGCAATACCATTATCTGGAAATACAAACTTATCCATTTATAATATTTTAGGTGAAAAAGTTGCAACATTGGTTAATAAAGAATTATCAGTAGGTTCTTATGAATATCAATTTGATGCTTCAAACCTTTCATCGGGTATATATTTTTATAGGCTACAATCAAATAGTTTTATTTCAATAAAGAAAATGATATTAGTAAAGTAATTACTATTTAGTACTATGATTATCAATTTAATATACTTGATGATAATAGTTGTTAATTAAATTTAAAAGGAACATTATACTATGATACAATTTTTAATACCACTTAAAAGAATATTTCTAATCTTTATTTTTCTTATATACCCTTTTACAATAACAAATGCACAAGAGAATGTCTTAGATAAATTAGATGGAAACGATATTCTGAAAGCCTTAATGGTAAGTCCTAAATATAGAAATGCAATTTATCCGACAATGGATGCACCGGATAGTATAAAAACAAAAGTACAGATTTCAAAAGGAATATTTTTATCATCAGCAACAATTGAAGTTATCTTAACTAAAGATGGTGATACACTTAAAAATTGGAGTTTTAGAAATTTAAAGTTTGATATGGTTTTGTCGTTGTCTGTATCGGATATAACGTTTGCAAACACTAGAAGTGCGCCATATACAAAAGATGATAATCCGTATAATTTTAAGTTAATTATTAGAGATAATGGAGTAGCAAAAGATTCTGTTAATTTAGAGTTAAATAAATATCCAGCCCCTCCAATAGGAGTTAATGAAGTGAGACTTGATGATGATAATAACTTGCTAATAAATGGTAAACGCAATATTATTTATGGAGCATATTTATATAACTATAATAAAAGTTGGTATAGTTATCTTGAAGGGATTGGGTTAAACGGATTTGCCGAATGGGGTTCACACGTAAATAATGGGTATCACTCAGATTCAACTTGGGCATTAATGAGGAGCAATAAAAGTGATATTAATAATATAGACGGCGTACGTCAAAATATAAGGAATAACCGTCAAAAGTCTCAGTTGCTAGTTTATAGAACTGTAGATGAACCAAACTCTCATGGAATAACACCCGAAACAGTTAAAAAACATTACAAAGCGGCTAGAGAAGAAGACCCTTACCATCCTGCTGTTGTTGTAATTAAAGAAAAAGATCATCCGGCACAATCTAATCCATATACAGGCTATACAGAATGTGCAGATATTTTTATGTTAGATTTGTATCCAATATATAAGGATGGTCGTGTTACTGATGGAGATATTGGAGCTGCACATACAAACTATGAACATTTACGTGATAGTAAATTAGGGTTTTCCGATTGGGAGTTAGAAGATATTGCAACTTTTGCAGCACCTCAAATATTTAACAAATCGCACTGGCGTTTACCTTACAATATGGAGAGTAAAAACTTATTTTATCAACATATAGCTGGTGGGGCACGTTCGTTTTTTGCATATTCCTACGAAACCCAAAGTGGTTATAATTCAGCTTGGGAGTATTACGGAAAAACATTAGTTCCAGAATTAAAATCTATAGAAGAAATAATATATGCCAAAGAGGATAATATAGGGATTTCAATTAGTGGAACAAATGCTAGCAGACTTGTGTGGAGTAGAAGAGTGGTTGGTAATAATGAATATCTTATTCTTATAAACACATCAAGCAAGTGGAACATGCTTTATAGTGGAAAGAAGAAAGTAATTGATATGAATATAACTTTTAGAACTGAAGGTAGTGATAACGTAGAAGTTGTAATTGGGGATGCAACAATACCAAAAACATATACAATTGAAGATGGAAAATTACATGTGTTGCTAGATGGTATTGATGAAATATCATCTGGGGTAATAATTCTTAAGAGAAACACCATTGTTTCTGTAGAAAAAGATGAAACAGTAAAAATACCTATGCAATATAGGTTAGAGCAGAATTATCCGAATCCTTTTAACCCTACAACAGTAATTTCATTTTCCATTGTAGAACCAGGTAATGCAAAAGTTGAAGTATTTAATATACTTGGAAAGAAGATTGCAACCTTAGTAAATAAAAACTTTGAGACTGGTGTTCATAAAGTTAAATTTGAGGGAAGAAATTTTACATCTGGTGTATATTTCTACAAACTACAGACTAATGGCTTTTCCAAAATAAAAAAAATGTTACTTTTAAAATAAATAGTCTGGTTATAACTAATGAAAAATAGGAGAAACAAGAATGAAAGGATTTGTGCTAATAATAGTTTCAGTTTTGATATTGTTTATATTTAGCTGTGAGAACCAAACTGAGGTTGAAGTAATAAACCCTTCAATTGATTCACTACATATTTCGAATAATGTTGTTTATTCAATAGATACAACTACTATTACTTGTCATATTGATAGTGCTAACAAAAAAGATATTCTAGTTTTATGGTCATCTACTGGTGGAAATATTTCTGGAGAAGGGAGAAGCATAAATTGGATTACTTCTAGTGAAGCTGGAAATTTTGTAATCTATTGTACTCTTATTCAAAATAATACACTAGTTGATAAAGATTCATTACTTATAGAAGTTCAACCAAAAGTAATAATAAACCCATCAATAGATTCATTGCATGTTTTTGATAATATTGTTTATACTACTGATACAACTACCATTACTTGTCATATTGATAGTACAAACAAAAAAGACTTAACGATTTTATGGGAATCTCCTAATGGAAATATATATGGAGAAGGAAGAAGTATTAACTGGATTGCTCCAAATATAAAAGGAGATTATACTATTTATTGTACTCTAATAAACGATAATAAAATAGTAGATAAGGTTTCAGCAATAATATCTGCTCAGCAAAAAGTAATACATAATCCATCAATAGATTCAATTTATATCTCAAATGATATTGTTTATTCTTTAGAACCGACTACTATAACTTGTACAATTGATAGTGCAGGTAAAAAAGATGTAACTGCTTTATGGTCATCTAATGATGGGAGTATTTCTGGAAAAGGAAATAGTATAAGTTGGATTCCACCGTATGTATCTGGTGAGTTTACAGTTTATTGTACACTTATTTATGATAATAAAATAGTTGATGAGAAGTCTTTTACTATCCAAGTTAATTTTAAACTGTCGTCTGATAAATTAATAGCACATTATAAATTAGATGGAAATGCCTACGAGAGTAGTGGTAATATAGAAAGAGGTACAGTTTTAGGAGCAAAACCCACAACTGATAGATTTGGAAATTCTAATAGTGCTCTATCATTTGATGGTGTTGATGATTATATCAATTTAGGAAATAGTTCCAAATTAAAACCTAGTTTACCAATTTCTATTTCTACGTGGGTGAAGTTTGATTCCCTAAATAATCATTCCGGTTTGTTTCTTAGCAGTTATGTTGTAAATCAATATTATGGTGTTTTTTTGTTTGTACATAAAAATGGGAAAATATGGTTAAACATTGGAAATGGGCAAATTGTTGATTCACAAGCTAGAAGAACAAAGGAGGGAACTACAACTTTAGAAATAAGTAAATGGTATCATATTGTTGGAGTTATTAAAGAGAATCTAGAAATGGAAATATATATTGATGGGGAGAACGATGGTGGTGTATATTCTGGTACTGCTACAACTATGACAAGTTCATCAGGTAATGGAAATATTGGAAGAATTGATAATTCTGTACATACTTCACCAAGCTACATTGCTGGTAAAATAGATGATGTATATTTTCTCAATAGAGTTATTACAGAATCTGAAATTAGTGAGCTTTCTAAAATAAGATAGGGGTTTGTGTAGTTTTGAACAAATAACTTAGTTTCTAAAGGTGCTTTTAGGAAATTTAAAACTTCGTAATAAAGTAGCATGAGTTTAATTTATAATGAGGAGTAGCAAATTGCTACAAAATAATATTGTAGTAGTATTTTTTTTTTGATAATATAAATACTGTATTTGCTTGAGAGGTTATTTCTAGTGGAGATAAATACATAAGATGGTAAAATGGATTATTCTAAAAGTTAATAAAAATTTATTTGTTATCTAGAAAGCTTATTAAAGCTAGTTCATAAATATTTTTTGAAACTGGTTCAGTATAGAAGCTATGGTAATGTATTAAAAATTATCTAATTACAAGGAGAGTTAGTAGTATGCTAAAAAAAAGAAATTTATTGTTAATGATTTTGCTTGCCAGTTTACTAATAGGGAAAGGTCTTATTGCCCAAGAGATTATTAGTAGTGGAGAGTTAAGTATTACAGTTGAAAAGAATAGTACAGGAGTAAAGTTGTTAAGTATCAAAAAGGGAAGTATAGAGTTATTAGATACAAAAATAACATCCCCCCTTTTTACAATGACTATCGATCAAATATTTTTAACCCCAATAAGTGGATGGGATAGTGTGGCAATAAGTAATAGTGGGGCTGAATGCAATATTATACTCTCAAATCCAACTAACTCAAGTTTATCAAAAAGTCTAAAGGTTACTATTGCAATTAGTACTTCAGGAGCTAAATCAGATTGGGATATGTCAGTAACTGGTTTAGGAAATAATTCTTTGATGGAAGTGAGTTTCCCATATCTAAATATATTATCTAAAGGAAATGATTATGCTCTAATTCCTAGACACTCAGGGCAATTGATAAAAAATCCTAAGAGCAGCACTATAAATGAAACTTTAGAATATCTAAGATGGGCAGCAACAATGCAATTCTGTGCATACTACAATAATGATTATGGTATCTATTTCGGAACTCACGATCCAAAAGCATCTATAAAAAAGTTTATAGTAAAAGCAAACATAAAAGAAGGAGTTAAGTTTCAAACAGAGATTCCTATACCAGATAAAACTATAGCAGGAAACGATTGGGAGTATTCGGGAAAATTTAGGTTAGAGCTATTTGAAGGAAACTGGTATGATGCAGCAATGATATATAGAGATTGGGCATCAAAAGAAGCAGACTATTGGCCAAAAGATACACCGGAAAGAATTGCAAGAAGAGAAGCAGTAGGAAATATTGCACTTTGGATGTTGATGTTGGATCAGAGAAATAGTATTAGCCAACTAAGAGGTTGGATGAATAAGTTTGCAAACTATATGGGTGTGCCTATTGGTATCCATTGGTATAGTTGGAATAATATAATGTTTGATGAAAATTATCCATATTTTTTTCCGGCAAAATCTGGTATGAAAGGTTTAGTTAGTGAATTACAAGCAGGAGGAAATATTACAATTATGCCATATATAAATGGTCGTTTGTATGATCAGGATCTTCCCAATTACTTGACTGAAGGAAAAGTTTGGTCTGTTAAAGATAAAAACGGGGCAGAAGAAACTCAACCTTTTGGTGGAGTTTCTTCTGTAGTTTGCCCAACACAAGAAGGTTATCAAAATATTTTAGTTGATGCTGGTAAACAAACAACAGATGCCGAGCAAATTGGGTGCAATGCTTTGTATATTGATCAGGTTGCTTATTCACAGGGTCTTGAATGCTTTGATACATTGCACGGACATAAAATAGGTGGTGGTGATACTTGGCGAAGTGGATATAACGAAATGCTAGAAAAAATGCATACTGCCATTGACAATAATAAGTTCTTTACTAGTGAAGGTAACTGTGATTTTATTGCAGACGAGGTAGATGCTTTTTTAGCTCAAAGATGGACGGTTAATAATATGGTCCCAGCTTTTCAAGCAGTATATAGTGGAAAGATTCTATACTTTGGTACTAAAGCCGGATGGAGACCAAATCCAAACTATTATTGCCAATATGCTAATTCGTTTGTAAATGGAGTTCAGCCAGGACGTTTTTATGTAAGTACAATTGATAAGGAAACCGGACCTTACGTAAGAAGAATGGGAAGAATGAGAAATAAACTAAAGGAGTATCTTGCTTTTGGAAGGATGCTTAAGCCTATAGAAATAAACAAGACTGGAATTGATAATATTACCAGTAATTGGGAAAGTAGTAATGTAACTATTTCTGCATTACAATCCTCACTTTGGGAAAACCGTGATGAAGACAAGGGTATGATTCTTTTTGCTAATGCTTCAAAAACAAAGACACTTAATTTTAATTTAGATTTTGAAGGAAGCTCAAGAGGATTTAATGGAAAACTTAAAGTTCAAAAAATCACAGAAGATAGTGAAGGAGATATTTCAACTAAAGAAAATTTGTTTAGTATGAATATTACACTTAAACCATTGGACATAATTGCATATATTATTGAACCTGATTCAATTGAAACTAGTGTGGAGAAACTAGATGATAAATTTGAATATAAATTAGAGCAAAATTATCCAAACCCATTTAATCCTACAACTACTATTAAATATACTGTTCCCGTAGTAGATGCAAATATTGTGTCAAATACAAAACTGTCAATATATAATTTGCTTGGGAAAGAAGTTGTAACATTAATAAATAAGGAACAATTATCTGGTAGTTACAAAGTTACATTTGATGCTAGTAATTTAGCTAGTGGTGTTTATTTCTATACACTTAGAATAGGAAATTTTGTTGATACTAAACAAATGTTGTTAGTAAAGTAATCTATAATAAATACAAAATTTACAAATTAACCTACCAAATTTTTGGTGGGTTTTTTGTTGGTTTACTTATTTGGCAATGTAATTTTCCAATAAACTTTACATATAGTAGAAAAATTTATTTATTTTAAGCACTACAATTATTCATTATAAAAGAGGATTACTTTGGATTTTTTAGTTGTTGGTTCAGTTGGTTTAGATGATGTTGAAACTCCCTTCGGTAAAATAGAATACGCACTTGGAGGAGCAGCTACATTTATTTCATTAACGGCTAGTTATTTTACAGATTCAACTCGTCTTATAGCAGTTGTTGGTGATGACTTCCCTGATGAACATTATAAAATGTTAGAAAGACACAATGTTGATTTAGAAGGTTTAGAAATTGTGAAAAATGGTAAAACATTTCGTTGGGGCGGTAAATATCATAATGATATGAATGAGAGAGATACTTTATTTACCGAGCTAAATGTATTCGAAAATTTTAATCCGGTAATTCCTGATAAATATAAAAAGGATAGTTATGTAATTCTTGGGAATATTCTTCCTTCATTACAGCAAAAGGTTTTAGACCAGTTGCAAGGAAATAATTTTGTTATTTGCGATACTATGAATCTATGGATTGAAACAACAAAAGATGATTTGCTTAAGGTTCTTAAAGGAACAAATGTTCTAATTATAAATGATTCAGAAGCTCGTCTGCTTTCTAACGAAACTAATCTTATTAAAGCATCAAAGATTATTCGTGATATGGGCCCGGAATATTTGATTATAAAAAAAGGTGAACACGGAGCTTTACTTTTTAATGAAGAAAATATTTTCTCTGCTCCTGCTTATCCTCTTGAATCTATTTTTGATCCTACCGGTGCCGGAGATACTTTCCTTGGCGGTTTTGCCGGATATTTACATAAATCTAAAGACTTAAGTTTTGAAAATATGAAACGTGCTGTAATTTATGGAAGTGCAATGGCTTCTTTTAATGTTGAGAAGTTTAGCACAAAAGGATTGGAAGACTTAGACAAGGAACAAATACACAATAGATTTTTAGCATTTAGGGAATTATCTAGGTTTGATGATGAATAGTTTCAAATCAATAGATTTTAGAAACGATAAATTAGTTTTAATTAACCAAACAAAACTTCCTCTTGAAGAAATTTATATTGAAACGGATGACTATGAACGAATTGCAATTTCCATTGAGCGACTTGAAGTAAGAGGTGCTCCTGCTATTGGAATTTCTGCTGCATATGCAATTGCTTTATCTGTTAAAAATAGAAAAGAAGTAACAAAAGATTATTTCCACAAAGTGTATAAACGTCTTGCAGAAACACGCCCAACTGCGGTGAATTTATTTTGGGCTTTATCAAGAATGAAAAAAGTTTTTAATGAAAATAAAACAGCTACAAATCTATATTTAATTTTATTGGATGAAGCAAAAACAATTCATAAAGAAGATATTATAATGTGTGATAAAATGGGAGAGAATGGGTTATCAATATTTAAAGATCAAACTACTGTACTAACACATTGCAATACAGGACAACTTGCAACCGGAGGAAGTGGAACAGCTTTTAGTGTAATTCACAATGCTTATAAAAATGGAAAAGTAAAATACGTTTTTGCTGATGAAACAAGACCACTCTTACAAGGTTCAAGACTAACTGCTTTCGAACTTGATAAAGCTGGAATTCCGTTCTCAATTAATTCAGATTCAACAGCAGCTTTTTTAATGCAAAAAAATAAAATTGATTTAGTGATCACTGGTTCCGATAGAATTGCAGTTAATGGAGATGTAGCAAATAAAATTGGGACATACAATCTAGCAGTACTTTGTAAACATCACAACATACCTTTTTATATAGCAGCTCCAACTTCTACAATTGATAAAAACTGTGAGACCGGAGAAGATATTACAATTGAATTTAGAGATAAAAGCGAACTAAACTCTTTCCGAAATGAACAGATAACTTCTTCAGAATATGAAGTTTTTGCTCCGGCTTTTGATGTAACTCCAAATAATCTAATTACGGGAATTATTACCGAAGTTGCTCTACATACTGCTCCTTATGACTTTTCTAACATTTAGCTTTTTGCAATGACAGAGATTAGCAAAAGTGAAGCGATTGTTTTAAGAAAAACAAACTTTAGCGATTCAAGTCTTATCGTTCAATTATTTACTAAAGAATACGGCATAATGTCAGCAATTGTTAAAGGTGCAAGAAGTGCAAAATCTAAAATTGGAAGTAAAATAGATTTATTGAACCATACTGAATTTGTTTTCTACAAAAAAGATAACCGCGAAGTTCAATTAGTTACTCAAGCAAATCTTATTAATCATTTCCCATCTATAAAAGAAGATTTGGACAAAATTAAATATGCCTCTGCGGTTTGTGAATTATTACAGAGACTAATTCCCGAACACGAGCCTAACGAGAAAATATTTAGAGGTGTAATAAAAATTCTTTTACTAATAAATAAAAAGCAAACTGACCCACAACTACTATTTGCAAAGTTTTTACTTTTTATAATTACAGAAACTGGTTATGAAATATCATTTGATGTTTGCTCCAGTTGTGGTAATAAATTTGATGAAAATTTGCATACGGCATTTAGTTATTCCGAAGGAATTATTTGTGAAAATTGCAATACTAATAGAGAATTAACTTTTGAATTTAATAAGGAACTTTTTAATTTATTCAAATGTTTAACAACAAAAAATAATATTGATTCTTATAAAAAAAATAATATTGAAAGTATAATATTTATTTTAGAAAAGTTTTTGGAATATCATATACCGGATTTCAAAGGAATTAGAACCTTAAAAATGTTTTAGAATAAATTGTTTTTATTTGCTTAGTGTATGTCATCCCCGAATGTTTTTATCGGGAATCTATGAGTAAGATTTTACTGGATTCCCAATCAAGTTGGGAATGACAAACAGAGTAGCTATGTAAAATATTTTTATTGATAAGCTAATTACGATTTTGTCAGGAAGTCATCTATCGTTGAATGTCTATTAGTTTCTTAGTATTGCACTGGGAATTTCTAAAAAACAGAAATGGGTAATTGCATTTGTGTTAATTCTTTTTTACAAAGTTAAAAAATATAAAACAAACAGAGGATATAAAATGAATAGAAAAAATCTTTTTAGTACAATTTCACTTTTGCTAATTGGAATTGTGTTTGGAGCAATACTTGTCTCAAGTGCTGATTTAGTTAAGCGAAGTAATGCAGAGACCAATAAAAAAAATAGAATTGGAAGTTCTAATTCACCAATCGCAAATGTAAATTTAAATGATTTTAATAATGCATTTATTGAAGTTGCAGAGAAAGTAACTCCATCTATTGTAAGTATTAAAGTCGTAAGTCAAGCAAAAGAAAATCCACATTCTGGTTTAGAAGAACTAGAGAAATTTGGAATTCCATTTCCTTTCAAAGAGTTTCAACAAAAAGGTCCGCAAAAACATCAAGGGGCAGGTAGTGGAGTTATTATTTCCGAAGATGGATATATTCTTACAAATAATCACGTAGTAGAAAATGCAAGTAGTGTCCAAATTTTATTAAGTGATAAAAGGAAGTTTGATGCAAAAGTGGTAGGTACAGATCCTTTAACTGATTTGGCAGTTATAAAAGTTGAAGCAGATGATTTGCCAGCCGCTTATCTTGGAGATTCGGAGAAGCTTAAACCTGGTGCTTGGGTAATGGCAATCGGAAATCCTTTGGGATATCTAAACTCAACTGTAACTGCTGGAATAGTAAGTGCTACTGGAAGGAACATAAATATTATAAGAGATAAAGATGGATATAGTGTTGAGAATTTTATCCAAACAGATGCGGTAATCAATCCGGGTAATAGTGGTGGTGCTTTAGTGGATTTAAGTGGAGCAGTAATTGGTATAAACTCTGCTATTGCAACTAATGGTTTTTCTGCAAGTTACATTGGTTATGGTTTTGCAATTCCAATAAATATGGCAAAATCTGTTGCAGAGGATTTAATTGAGAATGGAGAAGTTAATAGAGGTTACATTGGTGTTGGAATAGAAGAAGTTGACGAAGCAATGGCTAAAGCAATTGGACTTGATAAACCCAAAGGAATAATGATTGGAAGAATATTAAAAGATGGTGCTGCTTCTGGTGAAGATATTAAGTCCGGTGATGTAATACTAATGGTTGATGGAAGAGAAGTAAATAAACCAAATCAACTTCAAAGTTATGTTGCAACAAAAAGAGCTGGTACTGATGTTGAATTAACATTATTTAGAGATGGAGATGAAATAACACGTACTGTTACTCTACAAGCAAGAGACAAAAAGAAAGATGATGGAACTTTATTAGTAGGTAAAGATAAGACTAAAAAGAAAAAGGATGAAACTATTAAAGAAATAAGTTTTGATGAACTTGGTCTTACAGTTAAAGATATGAACGATGCTGTAGCTAAAAAATATAAAGTTGATGGTGGAATTATTATAAAAGATGTAGAAAGATTTAGTAAAGCTGCAAATCAAAGATTGTATCCCGGAGCAGTTATTATAGAGGTTGACAAAAAGAAAATTAACTCTGTGCAGAAATTTGAAAAAATTGTTAACTCTAAAAAAGGAGATGCAATTTTACTTAGAATTAAACACGAGAACGGCAATACAAGTTATGTCGGCTTAGAAATTCCGGAATAAGTTTTAGGAAAGTAGTTTGATTTGATAGTTTAATATTTATAAGATGAGTTGTCATTCCGGTTTCCAGTTCTTTTGGAATACCGGAATCTAAATTGACACTTGAGAATCCGGCACAAAAGACAACCGGAATGACAAGATAACTATTATATAATTTTGGAATAATCCATTTAGAATAACAAAAGTCATACTGAGCAGCTTGTCCACTCTTGTTTTTGTGGAAAGTCGAAGTAGGAAAAAGTATAAGACTAATTTAAGATAGAACATAATTATTTGTAATTTCAAAAAAAGCATTCACAAAATTGTGGATGCTTTTTTTTATATTTGCACTTACGTTTTCAAAATTAAAAGGATACTAATGGTACGTTTACTTACCGCCGGAGAATCTCACGGGAAAGCATTATCTGTAATAGTGGAAGGCTTTCCATCAAATATTCCAATTACAAAAGAGTTTATAGATAACCAACTACGCCGAAGACAAATGGGTTATGGTCGTGGTGGAAGAATGAAAATCGAAACCGATAAAGCAGAAATTCTTTCCGGGGTTCGTTTTGGTAAAACTTTTGGTTCACCAATCGCACTAAATATTGTCAACAGCGATTGGGAAAATTGGACTGAAATAATGAGCCATACCAAGCACAATAAAAAAGTGGAGAAAATCACAATTCCACGTCCCGGACATGCTGACTTAACCGGAGTAACAAAATATAATTTTGATGATATACGTAATAGCATTGAACGCTCAAGTGCAAGAGAAACTGCTGCAAGAGTTGCAGGCTCAACAGTAGCAAAAAGATTTTTGGAAGAGTTTGGGATTACAGTTGGAAGCTATGTTGAAAGTATTGGAGGAATTTATTCTAAAAATAAGTTTACAGAAAAATTACTAGATAATAAACTACCCAAAAATTTTAATGCTCAAACAATTGCAGATAAAGCTGACAAGAGCGATGTTAGAGTTTTAGATAAAGAACAAGCTGAAAAAATTATAAAAAAAATTCAAGTAGCAAAAAAAAATGGTGATACACTTGGAGGAAATATTGTAGTAATTGCAACCGGAGTTCCAACCGGACTTGGAAGCTATATGCACTTTGATAAAAAATTAGATGCTGCAATTGCTTTTGAGTTTATGTCAATAAATGCAATTAAAGGTGTGGAACTTGGAAGTGGATTTAGCTCTGCAGAATTGTTTGGATCAAAATCTCACGATGAAATAATTATTAAGAAAGGTGAACTAACCAGAAAGACAAATAGAGCCGGAGGAGTGGAAGGTGGAATTTCAACCGGACTCCCAATAATTGTACGAGCTGCAATGAAACCAATTGCAACATTAATGCAACCCATACAAACAGTAAACCTTACAACAATGAAATCAGTAAAAGCAAGAAGGGAACGTAGCGATTTTGTTGCAGTTCCGGCTTGCGGAGTAATTGGAGAAACAGCTTTGGCGTGGGTACTTGCTAAATTTATGCTTCAAAAATTTGGTGGCGATTCTCTGGAAGAAACAAAAGCTAATTATAAAAATTATGTTAATAATTTGAATAAGAAAGTTGCTAAGAATTTTAAGTAATTAAGAGTATTTTGTATTCTGACAAGTAAATGTAGAAATTATAGTAAGAGTTTTTGCGTTGCAAGTTAATAGAAAGTTAGTTTGATATGGATAAAAAAAAAGAAGAGAAAAAATATTTGGAAATATTCAAAGATATTTATCCCTCATTCCCTAATGGTGAAATCATTTATTTTGAAAGCCCAGATTTTCTAATAAGTTCTCAAGATAGAATTGTTGGAATTGAACTTTCAAAAATATTCCAAAAAAGTCCACCAAATAGATTATCATTTCAGGCAAATGATTCAATAATAAGTGATATCTTATCAAGGATTAATGAACTATTTATAAAATCAAACATTATTGGTTATGATGTAAGTATTTGCTTTGCCATTTATAAAAGTATAACAAAACAAGGAAGGATAGATATAGCGAATTCAACTTTTAGTCTGATTAAAAAGTACTTAACACAACAAGAGACTCAAATATATATCATCAATGATTCTTGTTGTTGGGTTGATGATGATATTTTACCAGAAGAAATTAGTGAAATATCATTACTCTATAACCCAAACATAAGTTCATCTCATATTTCCGATTCTAAACATGGATGGGTTCAAGAGAATATGATTGACGATTTACAAGAAGTTATTTCTAAAAAGAATGAGAAAATATTAAAGTATAATAATGACTGTGAACAATTTTGGTTATTAATTCATACAGTCACTACAAGTTCAGGGAGTTTTTATCTTCCATCCAAAGAATCTTTAGAGCATTGCTATGTTTCTTCTTTT
>JAUTBQ010152708.1:0-13766 GCA_032361185.1 Lepetodrilus ovalis | reverse complement strand
TCTACTAGTCCTTAGGATACCTTTAGCATTGGGCATTTTGGCTTTGGCTACAGGACTAGTGTTAGTATTAACCCCTGGAGACAGGTTAACATGATTCAATGTTGACATAAATGCAATTACATTAGAATTATTTTGGCACATGTATTAGGTTAGTGAAGTACCTCTCCATGTTTCATATCAAGAAATACTAATAATTACATATCTGACAAAATTAATATATTTTTTATTGCATATGAAAATTTGATCTAATATGCATTATAGACATGATTAGAAATATTATTATTTCCCATTGATGATGTTTATTGGAAAGTGGACTAAATTTTTTTAATAACTTACGAGAAATACTTCTTAAATGGTACTGTATATACATTGTTACACTTAGTTTTAATGCTGACATCATGAAAGTTCCTTCATTTCTTACATCTAGACATGTGGTTTAGTCTGTGATTTTAAACATATGGTACACTGCTCGTTGGGCAACACTTGATAAGACATACATAATATTAACAATACATATAGTCTACAATCTTGATTAATATTCATGAAGGTTTTTAAATGGGACAAACACAAGTTACTTATGTGGTGATTGGACTTTGGCGTAATACTTACTTACTTATAATTACTTACAATTCCTATGTACATAGATCAACATGAAATGAACAAGAGTAATAAACAAAAATGAACCTATGGGAAATTATTAAACACATATTGTTAACATTCTTTAAACGAAAACGAAACTGAATATACAAATTAAACAGAATTAAGCCATATTATTGTTGTGTAAATATGAATGAAGATATTACAATGGATGTGGCCATAATATTATAAACAATGTAAGTTTGTATACAGTTAGTAGTAAAATTATATTTATTACTTATTTGGTGGATTTGTGATGAAATACATGAAGTGGCAATACAAGAATGGATAGACTTGATGGAACGTACAAGAAGTTTATACGGACATATAAAATTAACACTGCACAATACAGAATGACTAGTTTTAATTCATGTAAATGAACTTTTGTCTATTTCTATCAGTAGATAGTACTTATTTAATTAAAATATGGAGGGACCTACAGCACAAACCTAAGTACAAATATGTTGAAATGACGTGCAACATCATAAAAATCAAATAAATATTTAAATTGTCACTGCAATAAATTCCAGTTTCTCACTTTTCTATCAAATGTAATTTTATTATTTTATTTTCAATTCAGTAATCAGTTCCTATTTTTTTTATTACAGAAATGCCAAGTTTTATTTTACTTGGATTGTCGGGGGGAAATGCAAAATGAGTAATAAAATTATGAGTAAAATTAGTATTCCCTCAGAAATGTAAAGAAATAAATCTATGAAATTAAATCTCGAGACATTTGGGAACTGAAAGTCTACTTTGAGCAAGAAAATAACTTTCTCGAGTGGAAATACAACGATACAAAGCTCGTGAGACATATGGGACTGGTACCTAATCTACAGAATAATGGTAGCGCTATGACAGTCGCAACAGCATGTTAACATATGCCTTGTTATTTCCTCGAGTCCGTCATGATTCATCGACACACCCAATTTGCCAATGTATCGCCAATTTTCTATTCTAACATTGCGATATCTGCTTCACTCTTTGTGAATCGATTCATAATGCTATTAGATGTATATGAACATACATGTTCACATCGATGCATTTAGATTTTTATTTAATAAAAAATTAAATAAAACATTGACTACTGTACTGCAAAACACTTGTATTACACGCAGACCTAAATGTATGCACTTTCCTAGCACAGATAATTGCAGTAGAAAAATATTCTACACAAAAACTGAGGACAATTCTAATGAGCTAATTCGTAGATTGAGGGACTTTTGACAATAAATAATTTACAATAAAGGTCTATTAACAAATCTACAAATCTGTAAATATGTATCATTCATCCATACAGAAACATGCCCGTATATGCCGATCCATATAATATTTTAATATTGCGTGCAACAATAGCAAAACTTAAAAGAAAAAAATAATAACTAGACTACTATCATCATTTTGTTTTCAAATTACTGTAGTACGGTAATATCCTCAATTATCAAGTCATTCTGTTCCACGTTGTTCAAACACTTTCTACACTACAATAGTTGCAACTGGTTGTCCAAACACTCTTGGCACTATAATAGGGACCCATCGTCATTACTCTAATAATCCGAACAGAAGAAAATAATTCAATTTGTAGCTTTTCGATTCATTAGAAAAAGATGAAAATTGAAAATAATCCATGTTCGAATAATTAGGGACAAGCAAATTAAAGAATAAAATATGGTTGTAATTGAAATGGTAAATAAAGAGGAAATTCTTTTCAAAGTGAAAATTTTAAACGACTGTTCAAATATTTAGAAAATTAAGATTGGAAAGAATGGTCATGTTCATATTTTTAGGGTCGGATTGTATTTTTATTTATAACAATTAATTTAGCAGGGATCATAATTAACTTTAAAAATTACTAGTCCTAATAGTGATACAAATAAGTATAACTTTAGCATTGGGAAAAATGGCCTGGGCTAGTGGACTAGTGTTAATTTCGATCGCTGATTTAGGTGTTCGAATTATTGTAGGGTTTGAATTATTAGAGTATTTATAGTTCTCTGAAGGCTGTTCTTTGCACAAAACATTTGTATCGATACAATATTTGTACATAGCTTACAATCAGAACATCAACTATTTACAGTGTTTTGTGCGTCAGAATAAAAATTGTAGAGGGTCCATATTGGCTTTAGCTACAAGCAATTTGCTGCTACAAGTGTTTGAAAAACAAGGCATTTACATCGCAGCTGACGTCTTCCGCCATAAGTGATGAAGACGAGTACGAACGTCTTCCGTAGACTTTAACCCATTCCCTCCATGATGATGTGTTAATGTTAGGGGAAAAACTCAAGATAACTATATTATCACTGATTATCAGTGTGCGACATTAGCAGTGGCCCAATGGCCAATGTCTTAGCTAAATTCACTCCGTCTAAGCTAATGCATTTTGGCAAAGACCGATTGTCTTAGTTAAAATACTAATTCTATATCTAAATTTGCACCGAAATTCTAAATTCCGCGATTGCATGGTCTGGGCTTTGCTAAGTCATTTTTAATTGGCCCTGATGTCTTTGATATAGCTCTTGTTAATGTCTCACACTGGATTATGGGATATATATCGACCAGACAATTGAGGATAACAGTTATACGATACTGCTATCATGCATCATGTAAGCTTGTTATTTCTGCATTGATATAAAAAAAAAATGGCTGAACAGAGTGGTCAAAATTGAGTCCCTAGTAAAGTTTTATGGAAGCGTATTCGGTGGGCGAATCTTTCGGTGGTTTTGAAGACTCGTCTTGCGGTGGTAGTTTAGTAAGGTCAAGGTCGGCATAATGAAGACTGTCGGGATTTGTGTTTCGATCTTGATTGTCATATCCGTCTCTCTGAAAGACAAAGGTCAGAGGTGGCAGAAGTCAAGAGAAGGTCAAAAGGAAAAGGTCGAGAAGAATGAGCTGAAAGGTTAAGCTATAGGAGTATGAATTCTGCCACCTGTCACCTTTGTCAATGTCACCATGACCTCAACTAAAAATGGTCACCGCGACTTCCATCGATTACGGAATCTGTGTTTTCAGTTTAATTTTCAATTAAATATATTATAAATCACAATATTATTATGCTTTATCAGATTAAAACCACATCAATGTCTGTGTAGTTTGGGAAATGGATCAAAATCTTCAAATATACGTATAGATTGTCAGTAGGTTAGATACTAATTAATTACTGCTACTACAACACTCCAAGACAAACAATACAACTGTAGAAAATAAATCAACAACCCAAAAGAAAAAGTAAACAAAAATATCATTCAAATATTGCCTGTTTTTCTTTCCCTTTTCAAATACTAGCAGCCTACACACTATCTCTTAAGAATCCATTCAGGTAGCAAAATTCATCAATTGTTAGTACAAATAAAACATGCACATCTTTATAATGAAAGATCCATGCAAAAAAAAACTCACAACAATAATACAGTAATTTAGCTTATTTTAAAATAAATCGTATAGTCAGATAGGATGGTAACTTTCCATTAGGGGATTAATTAATAATGACCAATAAGAAATGTTTCTATGAAATTGATCAAGTGTCAGCTATTTATATGAAAAGTGCATTAATAATGTAACAAGACATTTATCATTGCTAAGCAATATCCAGTCTATTTACTCAAATTTATCCACTACTCTTATATATATATTTATGAACTTGTATGAAGAATGTAAAAAAAATATGTATATATAGTTTTATTTTATTTTTGTTTATAAATAATAATAAAAAAAATTAAACGATTCTACCATAAATAAAAATTATGTTTGTTTTTTTAAAGACTAATGTTAAATTATTAAGTCATTTTGTAATATTTGTAGGGTGTTACAAATGACACTAAATTGGACATACCTTTTCTGGACCATGACTGTGAGGTGTGGCATAGACATCGGGACCACTGTCAAAATAACAATACATTAGACATCGGGACCAGGGCGATCACTGTCAAAATAACATTACATTAGACATCGGGACCAGGGCGATCACTGTCAAAACAACATTACATTAGGTATTTTCAAAAGACAAAGTTACAATTTTCAATAAATCATATCCAGTGTTCAAATAGAGGCCAGTATTCACAAAGTGCGACATCCATGTGCTTCACACTTCACTCCATCCTGTCACACCAGAGGAACCTGTTGCGTTAACACTTCACGGTACCCTTGGCTCACATCTAGGGGAAAACCTGCGCAAAATGCCATTTTTCCCGACATTTATGCTGTAAAAAGTATCCAATGAAATAGTGTATACCATTCCTGTTAGTAAATTGCTGGTCACGTGCATCTAGTCTACATTGGAATTACGTCCCTTTGCTTACGTTATATTTTTTGGGGATTGGTCACTGAAAATGGTTCTACTTTTAGCTCCTTGGCTGTTTTGCGCAAGTTTACCCCTAGATGTGACCCAGGGGTAACGTGGAGTGCTAACATAATCAGTAACTCTGGAGTGCGAGGATGACTTAATTAATGTATTACGTCATTACTCCCTGTGTTACTTTCATGATGATAACATCGATCTGTTACAAGAATAACATTTGTGTTGTTTTCAGTATGTTACTGGCATGTATCATTTGTGTTGTTTTCAGTATGTTACTGAGTGGCATGTATCTAATGACCACTAAAGGTCTACATTTACGAATGAAATGATACGCAATAAATTCCATCAAGGAAGTAGGACTGCATTCATCCTCGCACCACAGAGGTACTTATTCCACTCAGAACTCTCCATGCCGTACACCCTGGCACACATCTAGAGAGAAACTTGTACAAGGAGCTAATAATAGAACAATGATAACATCTATTTCATTGGATAGAGATTTACAGCAAATTCAATGCATAGAGATTTACAGCAAATTCATCAGGAAAATGATTTCATTGGCTGGCTGTTTGCGCAAGTTCCTGCTAGATGTGTGCCAGTGAATCCTGAGCGAAATAAATATCCCTAGGGTGCGAAGATGTACTGCATGTAGAAAATGGAAATAACAGGAGTATGTGCAACTCAGCTATTCCTACTCAATCCACGTCTCCAACAACCTAATGTATCGTTATTTTGAAAAATTGTCCGTTAAATAACATAGATGCTCAAAGAGAATTACATTTAATTTCATGAAAACAACCAAGAAAAGATATTTTGAAATTCAATTACGATATCTATATTTTTAATTTCAATTACACTAATATATTTTTTCTTTGTACGGTGTCCCCTCGATACATAACACTGTTCGATACACAACGGATTTGGATACAAGGCAGGGTCAGATGTAGATCCCATTTTTATTTTTGGTATTTACCTGTACTGTAACTATAATATAAGGATGGTACTATACATTGGGTGGGGGTAGGGGGGTGGTATGTCATGGACCACAAAATCAGCGTTATATCAAGGGGACACTGTACATGTAGTTAGGTTGATCACTTGCAAATTAACTTACTCTTTTCCTTCACCAGTGTCATCTGAAATAAAAGAAAACATTTAATTACCAAATGACAATGACATATTTTCTAGACTTGCATACCCATAAGGATTGCATTCCTTTACTTATTGCTTTAATAGTCTCATGAATTTTCCTACCCATTATACAACCCAATATATATGTATCCTGTAATCAAAGTCTTTGATCGATTAAATCATAACCCTTATAATTATACCCTTACCACCAGAACAGCACTCTGATAACAAAGTTACTCCCAATTTGAAGATTTCATTAATTTTAAACGTTTGAGTGCTCAGAAATTCTGCAAGGTTATTTCCACAATAGGGACAAATTCCACCTGTTACCACGGTTACGAAGACGTAATTATAAGAAGACGAGAATGCTCGGAAATTCTTCAAGATCGTTTCAATTAGGTGAGAATACTCACAGTCATCGCCGCCAGACTTCCGTCTGAAGACGAAGATGTAGACGAGGACGACAACGATGACGATAGCGGCGAGGACACCAAACGTCGCCCCGAGGATCACACCCAGGTTAGCGCTGTCAGGTTCTGCAAAGTTGTAAAATACAACTTAATGTAATCCGTCACAGAATATGCCACATGCTATGACAGACTAAACATTTTATATGGCAGTTTAGAAATATTGTTGACAATATAGTTTGACACCCACATTTGTTAGATTGAGCGACACGAAAAAAATTAATCAATTTCTTATCTAACCAAAATTTATTTTAATACAGGGTTCAACATTAACCATTTGAGGCACCTGTCCCTTTGTCCTATCGCACATGTAAATGTAAGTAAAACATGTAAAAGGCTTGTTAATCTGGACTAATTCACATGTCCGCCTGTGTATCATACCTGTCGCAGAGAGGCAGACAATCCTGCAATATGTCTTTTTTTCCACCATTTTAATTAAAAATCTATCATTAAATATTTTCAGTTGAATCAGTATGCATTATTTTATGCATGGGTCGACATCTGAGAGATGGAACAGGTAAAAAGGATTGTGCTGAGGTACATGCATTTTTGCCTGTTCTGTCATTCAGATATCCCCCATCTGCATGAAATAATTCTGAACATATTTAATTTTAATGATAGTTAAAAACAGATTTTGTAGTGATGGTGCATAAAAAGTTATTTTATTATATTATGGTAAATAAGAAATTGAAGATTGTTTGTTTGTCATTCCATAAAATATACATATACCAAGGCAATCTACCAAAACAGGTTTTAATTTCATGTCATGCCATACTATAATAGCATTGTAGGTAACAGATTAAGGTATACTATTTTTTAGAATGATGTACATGGTGTAAATGACCACAGATACAAACTTTCCTTTACATGCATTGTATAAATACAGGTCAATTTTCTGAAGGTACAGTATATTCCGTCTAATATTTGAAAAATGTCATAAGTGAGTGAATATTTAACATTGCTGCAGGAATCTTTCAACCATTTGCGACAATGAAAAACGTCATAAAAAGTGGTTTATAATGACAATTACATGAGGAATGCTTTGATGAACTTAATGTACACTGTAAAGTTGAAGGAATGTATAAATGACACATCTGTTACATAAACCTGTGGCATAGATTGTGCAAAATGTCAAGCATTGCCCAAGTTGTTGGGCTAGCTTCCTATTGTATATGGCTATTAATCAGTGATCAAAACTAACTTTAAAACTTACTAGACCGAATAGTGATACAGTCGACCCCCATTTATCCGGACGATTGTGTTCCCGCTAAAATCGTCTGGGTAACTGAATTTCCGGTTATCTGAATTTGGCAAGAGTTACGGGGCAGTCTATTTATTATTGGCAGCTGTAACGATATTAACTCAATTTCGAGTCCAGTGTAACTGACACTGATTACCGGTGTTTGCAAATCCTTAATGTTAGCTCGACTTCTAATCCAAGGCAAATTACGCTGATTAACCTCAACAGGTTTCGTGAAACAATGCGTTGTTGTCAAAACACTTTCCCTTTTAAAGTCGCCGTCGGTCTAATCTGTTTTGACTGATCTCGACAACATGGCTGCCTTACGTGAGTCCCTAAACAAACAACTAATCTACTATCAGCAGTTTTTAGTTATTTTATCGTCCGGTTATCTGAACACATATTATGCTTAATTTGTCTATTTGGTTCCCAGATATGTCCGACCGTAAACGGAAATCGAATTTCCGGTTATCTGAGTCATTGTATATAGGAAAATATTGGTTCCCGGTAAAAACCGCCCGGATAGCAAGGGAACCGGTTATCTGAAGTCCGGATAAACGGGGGTCGACTGTATTCTGCAAGCTCAACATGCTGCTCTTCTCGGTAAATAATATACTGCAGCGATGCAGAGTCTAGCTATAGATGAATGGTGCTTAGTTAAACTCTTCGCATTTACTATAATGCTATCTCTCTTGATTAGTGCGAGGGCGGGCAAGTCTCGTCTGTTTCTATTTCCGGTGACTGGTGAAAGAATTATTGCTCTTGACGTGGTTTTTTTTGTGATGTCACAATTTATTTTTTGCGCATTTAGATTTTTGACAGTCAACAGGCTGAACAGCTGGTCAATGTTAAACTATTTCACCCCGTCAAAAGTGGCCTATGGAAACGATGTTATCCAATTTGGCACAAAGCTACCTTTCTGTTTGTTGGCTTCATAGTCTTTGCTAGTATACAGAACCGCAGAAAGAAATTTCAATGTAGACGAGGCCGGAGAGCTATTTGGACTTAGATTTTGATTTTAAATATTTGGCAAAGGTGGAGATCAGTCAATCTGCTTGAGTCAGCGATAGGGTTAGGGCTAATAAGGTTAGCACAGAGGTATAGATTTACAGCTAATTGCAAATCCCCTTGATATAACGCTGAAGTTGGGGTCCAATACATACCAACCACCCAGACTGTTATAGTACCCGCCTTATACGCTATAACAGGGAAATAACAAAAATGAAAATGTGATCCACGTCTGACCATGCGTTATATCCGAATCCGCATTCCAGGAAAGCGTAGACCAGTTATGCCCCTTTGTATGCATATAATGAGGAAAGCGAAAGTAGGGGCCTACAGGTTGATGCATATAATGAGGAAAGCGAAAGTAGGGGCCTACAGGTTGAATACTGCTAGCAAAAAACGATGGAAAGGTTTTTGGAAGTACAAATATGATTTTAGGTATGTCAAGTGAATGTACTTTGCAGTTTAGCTTGGATTCTGCTCTATCCCTTCGTGCTGACGTCAGGGGTCAATGTGTCACGTGACAATAACACAATATCATGGAAATACCGTAATAAACACTTTATTATCATGTGAAATGTTGCCCACTGACGTCACAGATTTTGCGCATCTCGGTACAGCCACGAGATTTGGTCACATGATGATAGCAAACTGGTGCGGCGAAAAAATACAAATATTTGAAAATAAATTCTCGGACTGATTACATAGATGGATACGTTGATCTATTAGCATGATGCGTTTTTTTGAACAAATAAACCTTTCAAGAACACATTTCTATATGGTAAGTGGGAGTGATTATGGCACATTTTAATGTGGACTTGTTAACATTCCTCACCCATTAGCACCATACTGGGCTATAAGCCCACTCCCCTTTTGGAGAAGATGAGATGTCGGCCTATTCTGGTGAATATGCCAAGAACCTTTTCTGCAAGCTTCGTTTCATTAAAACAACATTTCTAAAGTGAGTGAGTGATTATTAACGTCACTGCGGGAATCTTTCACCCATTTGCGATGAACAATTCTACAGATTTTTACTTCTAAACCAGAAGTAGGAAGTAGAAATGGAAGCCCTTCAGTGCTCCCTTTCAGCTAGAGGGGAGTGTCAAACAAACATCCAGATTACTGTTGGATATAGTTCACAGATAATTAGGAACTTCAAAGTAATATGTGCCCATGTTGTTTGAACATGCAAGATTAGTCTGTATCCATGAAAGTGCAATTTTCAACTTGCTGTTATTCCATTGATCTTTGAATTATGCACAAACAGCAGTGCAGATGGTTGACATGGCCAAACAAATTTCTATATGAGACTACTTACATTTGATTTGCCCACCCAACATTTTTTATTTACTAATGCACTTATTCACTCGATACCCGGTAGTTACCGCAAATTTCATATTTTATATGAATTCAGGTTACGAAAGTTTAGTTATCTTGTCTTTGATGCATCACCTGGCTTGTCGTTTTATATTTTAGTCGTACCACTTTGAGTTACGTAAGAGAGAAAATAATGGAATGGACAACTAGAATGGAAACTGGATGGTGCCTACGCATGTGGGTTGTTAAATTGACCACAACAATATATGTTCTACATAAAGCAATGTTTTCAACATCAGTTCCATCGCACCATTTATTTTCAAGTCAAAACATTTCCGAATTCATACACTAGTTTGGCAAGACATCAACGTCCACAATTTTATAACATATAAGAGGCGTTAAGTGGTAGACATCATTTCACAGGAAGCCCTTCTAATATCAGCCTCACTGGACATGCAAATGTTAAAGGCATACTATCACGGTCAGTTGACCTATATAACAGACACAGGGTAAGACACTTACTGTTGAGGAAGGACAAGTGCTAATAAATTTTACTTGTCCCATTTGGAATGTACTTGTCCCATAAAAACTTGAACAACACAATGATAACTTTTTAGGAAACTGTATAATTAACGCTAAAAAGGCAATGCTGTATTAAAACAAAACATAGGTATATCGTAGTCTCATGAAGACAACTGAAGCTTACACCGGATTTGTTTATACAGTGCGTCATGGTGTTCCGGGTCACTGGTATTCTGGATCACTCATGTTTTTTGTTGCAGAAACCATAACAGATCTACTATAGTAGGAATTTTATTTATTACTGTGAAGCTTGACATTTTAGTTAGCAAACCATGCGATTACCGAGGTTGAAACAATCCGAAACTTAAGATGCAAGCCCTGTAACTGGGGTAACTGTCATTGGGTCACGCAGGGTCATGCAAGAAGACAACCCGGAAAAACTAGGTTTTGAAAACATAAACACCTCTAAAAAAACGACATATGCGATACTGCGTAAATTTAAATACACCATGATATGCATGTCGTCACAGGCTACAATAACTACTAAGAATATTCAGCTGACTTATCTTTTTCCGATGATAATAGTCCAAATTTGAATGGAAATCGCTCGGGCGATTCTGGATCAATAAAATGGCGGCCCGATCAAATAATTTGATAGTTACGTACTAATATTTTTTAGATTTTCTGACCACTTAGCAGCTAAACTTTTAATATAAAAAAAATCTATACCTAGAAGTGTGTTAATGTCAAATGATATTGTTTTAGTGAAATATCAAAAGATATCAGAACTCGGACCGTATTACCTTCAGATTGTATTTTAGATAGTCTTACATCATTGTAGGCCTGATTATTCAATTTTAACAAAAAACTCGAGGAGGATTTTAATTTTCCCAAAAAATCTAATGTCTTTATACCATTACCAGTAGTCATGTTAGTTGAGGTATAATTTTGGATCAAATGTCACACCAAATTTGCACCAGACCATATACATGTACTATTAACCACATTAACCACTGTACTCTAGTAATTTGGTGTAAACAAGCTGACAAGTGGTATGTTACGAGATGAAGGATATTTTGCCGGAAGATGAACATTTTAAGTTCCAGGGTATGTTTCTCGTACCTCTCTTATCCACTAGGAGACAATAGCACTCTCGTAAGTGCACGAGCGCCATGTAAATAGAGATCAATACAAGAGTGCTTATGGTCTCATAGTACATGTAGTATGGAGCTTCGAGAAACCATATCCAGAATTGCATGTCTAATGCATGAACATACTTATCCACCATACGATTTTATAGGCAAGATAAATAGAGCTACCGATATATTCCTTTTGGGGGTTTTTCAAATAAAATATGAAACTTTTGATAACTAGCAAGTTTTGGAGAATAAGTACATCAGTAAATAACAATCTTTGGGTTGACAAATCAAATATTAGTAGATAGAAATTTGTTTGTCCATGGGTCAACCATCTGTGATAGTATGCCTTTTAGCTTTACATTAGATGACATCTATTAACCTCATGTCTTTAGATATCATATACATATTCTGCACAAGGATAATCTATTTGTTTTAGACTCTAAAAGCTTGTCTAATTTACAAGATTATCCATTAGTGCATGATATATATGATGTCTAAAGACATTAATTTTGGTTAACAATCTCTCCATATACCAATGTGTGTATATATACATGTATATACATAGTATTTATGTTATCTTGTATATTATATGTATTTCATGAAGCAATAGGTCCCCGTATTAAAACTATTTGGAATAATCAGACCTTTCACCTACCTACCTGTGAACTGTGGGATTAATCTGTGTAATCAATTCCAGAGACATATTTTCATCAGTCATCCATCGGGCTATGGATTTTTTAAGTTACCGTGTCTGCTGTTGTTTCAGGGACATTTCCGATTGACACCACAAAGACGAGGTTGCAGATTCAGGGACAGCTGATCGATGCACGGCAAACTGAGCTAAAGTACCGGGGAATGTTCCATGCCATCTTAAGAATATTCCGCGAAGAAGGCGCCCATGCCTTGTACTCAGGGTGAGCGGCCCCAGATGACATCTGCCGATATTACAGATACTTTTAGTCGCCATGTTGTAATTTCTATATATTTGTATAATGGTTAGAGCATCGGCCCGGAGTGCCAAAGGTCATGGATTCTATCCCCGGTCTCATCATATGAAAAGATGTTAAAAGGTGGTACTTGTTGTTCCCCTGCTTGGCGCTCAGCATTAAAAGAGTTAGCAAGGATAGGTCGACTCTGAGGCAGTAGACTGTATGAGCGGGGCGTCAGAAAAGAAGCCGAGTTAAAGAAAAGAAATATATCAAGACTATCAATATTCCATCATACTATCAGCATTTCTTATTGATGGCTAAGTTTGCTGTCGATATGTTGGTATCGGGACACACATTATCACAATAAGTCAATTTATCAACATCATTCCACCCCTATTTGTTACTAAATATGACAACAGCAGCACATTACCGTAGATCTACGAAGTAAACTAACTATTCATCCTCATACCCAAGAGGTACTCCCTCACACTTCATACATTACCCCTGGCACACATCATGGGGAAACTTACGCAAATAGCCAACCAACAAAATAATTTTCCCGATGAAATTGCTGTAAAAATATATCCAATGAAATAGATGTTATCAGTGTTTTATTTATGCCTCCTATAGACTGTTTGAATGAGTTTTCCCCTAGATGTGTGCCAGGGGTACTATATAAGTGAGAACGTAATAAGTATATCTGGGGTGCGAGGATGCCTAACTACTATGCGAGCTACAGAGCCTTTTCGTCTAGCTTACCAACATGAACATGCATGGATGATCTCTGCTTTCAGCATCGCCCCCGCTCTTCTACGTCAGGCCACCTATGGCACGATTAAGATCGGCATGTACCACACTCTCAAGAGAACATTCGTTCCCGATCCTAGAGGTAAGTTTGTAGCACTATTCTGTAAATCATAAAATGTTAGTGAGCATAAAACTTTTAATAAATTTTACGCGTTGCTCTTAAACGTTAACATGTCATTCACTAAGATTAAAGAGTATTCCATAGATGTATGAGTGCACTATATTTTATGAGTATTAACTGTACACATACGTTCAATTACTTATTGTTGATACTCTTGT
>JAUTBQ010152697.1:0-13767 GCA_032361185.1 Lepetodrilus ovalis | reverse complement strand
CCACTTAAACACTTTTATGCAATATTATTTTCATTTTGGGCTTGCAATATCTCAAAAACGAAGTTAGATGGCAACACCAGAAATAGCAGATTCGAACAACACATAACATAGGACATGAAAATAGATGTCAAAATGTTATAAATATAACACAAAATCCAATTTGGGGCACTATTTGTAGTGAGACTCATCGTCTTTTCGGTGCAAAGTTAACGAATTGAACAACTTCACAAAGGTCACGTTTCGCAGTTGTTACATATTTCGTTGCATCAGAGGCCGCCAAAACAAAACTATACATTCCGATCTAGTATGACCAATGTGTTATCGCTGTCGGGAGAGCATGGTGGTACCTATACTGCATATCCATTATGCAGCGTACAACAAAGAATATAGTATAATGCTCTAGTTCTAGTATTCTACATAGGAATCGTTGCAATATAGAACTTCTCTAAACATTAAAGTGTTATTTTTAATTATATTATATGAGTGCTTCAATCAAATACTTGCGGCCAATAAGAGTGATTTTACTTATGTCCGTTTTTATTATTTGTAATATACAGCAAAGTCCATGAGTTAGCCGAGGGTCTACCGTGGCAATTATGTACCTTATATAATTATTTGAGTCACTTTAAAAACAAATTGCTACTCGTTTTTTAACATAATGAAGAATTCATACAATATAATTAATACACTTTTCGAGATAATTAAGTAATTACATCTATGTTGTGAGCCTATGAACTTCCACAAATGCCTCACTTTAACTATATTTTTATTCGTTTTGAAAACTATTGTTTTATTTAGAAATGGGGGTTGTGAAGGGGGTTGGAGCTGGGTTGAGATAGTAATTATTGGACCACTTTGATGTATCATATGTAAGCTATAAGTATAGTTTGATATTATTCATGTTTTAAGGTTCGGAATGTTGACGAATGATGCAGGTTTAATAATTTTGGTCGTTCAGACATGAATTCGTTTGGTGCCATGTAGAGTGTAGTCATATTCGTGTTTAAGGTTTCTGACGTCTGTTTTAATTGATAGGCCTGAACAAAGTTCTACATCGCGTGGCGGGGTTGGAGTTGCCTTGGGACTGTGTCTACCATACAGTGGTATAAAGGTTTTTGGAAGTAGCCTACAAGCATGATGTTATTTATGTCAAATGAACGTACTTTTCAGTTAGTTATAAGAGCTAGTCCAAATCGAGCATAACATATTTGTGGCTGTATGCTTTATTAATGTAATGAAATAACTTTACCAAACGGAGAGCGTGTAGCCTACCAATGCATAACATATTGATTCAGGATGCTTCGTGTCTAACGTCGTGTATGACCTTGTAATCATGAATTTTTGAGACACTTGAATATACAGTCCGACCCCGTTGTACCAGACACTTGCGTTTTCGTTAAATTCTGGCAAACGGACCATCGGCTCAATGATTCATTGAGTTAAAAGTATATACAGTGTAGTAAGAAATCCGTATTGGTTTGAAGTTGACCAGTAAGAGGAGAATCCGTTGGTACGGAGACCATTATAACGGGGTCTGACTGTATAATGTATTTACCTAGGACTTACAACACTATTAACTTTTCAAAGAACATTCGTCGATTTTCGACGTCTACTACGTTGTCTTTTGTTTGTTAGGGTTTCTCTTGGCGTTTAGTAATTATCAAATATAGCATTGCCTCTTAGGTCTGAATGCTTTTTAAACAAGATAGTTTCCCCGAATAGTTTGCCTGCCACTGAAGTCTGTCACTCCAATCTTTGAAGATATCTATAGGCATATTACGTTTGCATCGATCAGTGTTTCATGGGAAACTGAACAATTAGGCAGTATTGCTTTCACAACCTCATCAGACCCAACAGTAAACTAATATGTCCAATCAGTAATAGCACGGTCAATGCGGAAAAGTAAATACCATCTACAGAAAAGTGTATTTTTTTTCTTCTAGAGTATTTGGAACTGCATAATCACGATGTCAGGAGTAGATGGAGAATACAGACAAAGTGTTATGGCGTAAAGAGATGGTTTTCGAGAATCGTCAAATGTCTCCTTCATCGAAAATGTAATGAATAGACTCTACTATGTATAAAGTTAGTGAAAACAAACATATACGTTTAGGTGTTAGGATTGTGTTCGTGTTTATGTGTAATGTATTTTTTCCGTGACATTTAGTTGCAATTTAGTTGCTATTTTTATGACGCCCCTTTCGGTGAAGTTTAGCTTCTCGTGAAATATGGAGATACGTCCGACTTTCCTTCTTTAGTCTCGTGTTCAGTTCGCCGCGCTTGGTTGAAGTAATACCGGAAGTGACGTACAATAGTTCACTAGGTTGCTCAGCTGGAACAGTCGGAGACTGTTTACAATTGTAAATCAAAGTTAGGAACCCGCCACAAGTGTGATAACTATAATACTTGAGAATATGGTTTATTAGTTAAAACTACTGTAGAGATAAAAGTGGTTTCGTGCAACAATACTTTCATTTGTAGCGGGTCCCTACAATTCAAGTGCCGATTGTTTCTTGTAATTGCTGAAGTATTCGCTGTTTGGTGACTTTGTACGACACATTTTGCGCTATGAAAATGTACTACAGCTGTTGGAAGATTATTGCAAACGTGGGAAATGCTGCTGAAACTCACATTCTAGAAGGATTGGTGAGTATAATTGCAATTCGTAGCTTTTCTGAATGGAATGCGTAGAATAGAGATAACCACACCGTGCCTGTAACACCGAACGACTGCTTGTTGCCAATGTATGAGTCGCATCTTTAACAACTATCACCATATGTCTGATAAAAGTCTTTATTCTACTAGTACAACACAAAAATATTGCTATTGTCTGGATTATGTACAAATGGATAGTTACAAAGTTAATATTACTAATACATTTATGATTCTTGAAATTGCATATGATTACACGATGTATTTACGCCCAACACACTACCAAAACCAAATATGTCTACATGAAACCAATGGCATGTATAATAACAAAAATATTTTTAATTTACTTTAAAACTTTAAGGAAATGAACACTGAATGTATACAGTATACTACACACAATGTAGGTTGCTAAAATCTATTAAATACGCGACATGCTCTACGTAAACTCTAAGATATGTTAACTTCAAATATTGCTAATAACAAAACACAAAGGATTGTTTTTAAATATCACTATTCTTGTGTCATAAAATGAACTAATATTATACTAACCATAGCGAAAACTGAGCTATATGTCTAGCATTAATAAAGATGGTTGCCCGTATTAATTTAAGGCTGACTTTACTTGATCCATCTTAAATAATTCGGTATGGGGGCGATAACTCGGTGATACTTCCGGTCGGCAGCCTAGCACTAATTTATTCATGGGGGCCATGATAAATCTTCAGATGGCGCAGATGTAAAATATTCAACATTCAGAGTAATTGAAAGTCCTCTTTACATATTAGGATACTAGTATACAAGTAATTCCCGAAAAGCTAACTTCAGCAAACTATGACACGACTATCATAAACTAACAACACAGTTGACATTCAAATAGAAAATGTGACCATTTGGTCAATATTTGTGATTTGCAATGATGAAATATTAATCATATATACACAATCATGATGAGGATTGATGAGTACTTGGAACTATCGAACATTAATTCAATCTACTACTGTACAAAGACAGTAAAAGTATTTCAAATAATGCTTGTCATATTTCATTAAAAGTTTATCATGTTTCATAATGAGTCACAACTGTAATTTACAACCTTACTTCAATGTAATTTATCCATGACCTCACAACCGGAAATTGTACATAAGGCAACTTGTAATGTCGTCTGCTTGGCTAAGACCTTCCGCTTTCCTCCTTTGGTCGCCATAACTTATGAAATATTGGATGCCGTGACCGGATACAGAGAGGTTTCTCATCCGGGCTCCATCGTCCGTTGACGCAGGCCGCCCCATTAGGGCCCTTCAGCTTATAGCCGCGATGGCATTCATATTCCAAACGGTCGCCATGTTTGATGGTGACGATGAAGCTCTTAAAGAGGAACTTCCCCACATGGCCTTTCTTGTAGACTTTTCCGTTGACGATAGTCCCCGGGTTAGGACAGAAATCTGCAACCAGAGACATCGAACAAACACGTGATTAAAATATGACATGCTCTGAAATATAGTAACAGTTGCTGGCCTTAATCACAACACAAACCATACTAAGCCCTCTGTGTTAAAGGCATACTATCACAGATGGTTGACCTAGATAATGGTCAAATGAACTTCTACTTGAGACTATTAATTTTACGTTTGATTTGTCCACCCAAAAGTTGTTGTTTTACTTATTCCCCAACATTCGATATTTTATATGAATTAAGGTTATGGAACATTAATCAGCTCTTGTCTTTGATGCATTAGCTGATCTGTGAAGCAATTGTAGCTAAGAACTAGTCCAAATCAACCATACATATCTGTGATGTTATGCCTTTAAAGCATAACAATATAATAATATTGTTCTACGGAAAGAAACGTTTGCCTACAATAACCAAAACTACGCAAGTTAATTTTTGTAATTAAGAAATGTCCAATCGATAGGCAACAGGAAATGCCCTATACATATAACAGTGAGTATGATTAATTCACCAGTGATAAATAACTCGACATCTACTTCTACATTTTAAAGAAATGACCGACTAGATCTGGTAGATGCTGTGTCCTTCCTCCACTCACTTTCCTCACAATACGGCCTGGGTCCAGACCATTTCCCGTAGTCGCAAGTCAAGTATTTGTTGTTTCCGTGAAGACGGTATCCCTCCATGCAGAAGTAACGCGCCTTGTCGCCGTGACGCAACCCGAAGAACACCCTGTGACCGTTCTGTATATGAGGCGGGGGGCCAGCACAGGGGGCTGGGGGCACAATAAGGGTTACTTTATATTCTTATGAATAGTATGTAAATAAACATACAATACGCGAAAAGGAACAGCCAACGTCTGTGCAGATCACATCATAAGCAGAAAACAGGGAGGTTACAGGTAAGTATTCTGAATCACGAAATATAGTTTTGGTTTGCACTAGAATAGGTTAAAACGTATTAATTTGGACATATGAGGTGATATTGAGCCATTATTGTACCTGGGATGCGTTCAGGCTGCACTACAATTCTATACGAAATGTTACGTAGCGCTACGGTAGCCATTCCGCCAACACGTGTTCTGTAAGTACGTAGTACTACTCTTTACTTCGGCGTTTGACCCCGTTGTGTTTTGTAGGAAATAGTATGGAAACCTAAAGCATGAAGTTGCTCAAAAAGCAACACACTTAACCAGGCCCCGAGATTAGGACACTCTTTGAATATGAATTCATGGTCAAGCTGAAATCTTATATGCGATTGGCGAACAAAACCTTTTATAATCTCAGGACCTGCATACCTGTGGGAGCGAATTGGCGATAATACTCACAGGGAACGCATTCAGGAACGACAATCCAACTTCCGTTATTACACCGGACATCCTGGGTGTCATTTAGGACGAGTCCATTCTTACAGTGGTAGTTGACAACGGTTCCGTGGTCTACCCACACCCCCTCGCGTCCTGCCAGCAGTGTTCCGTTCAGAATGAGGGGCACCTGACATTGACCTACAAGGTATGAAAGGTATGTCATCGCAAACTGATTCTGATAACTTAGACTGTACTGGTTCCCTGCCTATGTTACTCATACTCGCTTGCATTTAGAACCGCGTACAGTCGGAAATGAATCGAGGGTGTTCCGATTGGCTAACTTAACGCGTGCGTGCGCAACAAAGCCAGGGAACCGGTTTTCTACTAAAGAGGATATTTAAGTTGATCGATATTCTGTGTCGTGATAGACGTTTCATTGCATAATTGTAAGTAACGAATAAGAGTAATTGTTTTCTCTGAAGAAGCGAGATAACCAAGACGGTCAGTTATCTGTGGTGGTCAGTTATACTCACCAAGGCATTTAGGAGCTGGGTGTGACCACTGACCATTCTCCAGACACTGGGTCGAGAAGGAGACACCGTCGAACTTCGTTCTCGTGTGACACCTTTGGAAGAAGTAATTATAGTAATACGTGTAATACATACCTAGCTATCTACATACTACTGCTAGCCTCCTCCTCCTCCTCCTCCTACTACTACTACTATTACTACTACTACTACTACTACCGTCACAAATGGGTGAATGATTCCCGCAGCGACGTTAAACTCCATATTCACTCACTAGCTACTACTACTACTACTACTACTACTACTACTACTACTATTACTACTACTACTACTACTACTACTATTACTACTACTAAATGGTCACATAAATTTGAAATTCATCTTGGGTGTACGGTAATACCACATACAACGTCGACACGCTATCAAACATAATGCTAACTTAACTACCAACCATTGTGGTAAACGTATCGTTCGCTCCAGAAGGTGACATTGACGAGCGGACCCCACATCACAGTGCGACCGTGCCTGATGTTCTCTACGAAGTCGTGGACTTGGATGGCAGACGTTGACTCTTTGACCACAGTACAGCCTGTCTTGTTGACAGTGAAGCTCAGAGAGGCACCTTTGAAGAACATCCCAGGACACTGTCCAGCGCTGAGTAGTCTCGGGTAGCTGTCAGCAGCATGTACTCTAGACCGTCATCAGAATACATGCTCATACTGAGAATGCAATCATGTTCTCTTTGCGATCCAGATGCTTTAATAGTGTCTATACCTTTCATCTACATGTTGTTTATGTTTCAAAAGCTTTTATGAACTCGTAGCTATTGAAAATGATTTGTATTTTGATAAATGGTATATTAGTGTATTAGCGAATACCATTTGTGATATTCGTTTTAACAAAGCAATGATTAAATACGACTCGTACATTGTCATTGACTATAAAACGAAAAGATAAATGGTCTTTCATAACAAAATCATAGCTTTTCCTCATTTCATATTTAGTATAATAATAATAATAATGAATTTCTATAGCGCCTAATCTCCAGCTTATAGCTGCTCACTGACGCTGTACATGGGAGATTGTTCAGTCAAATTATTGTTTATTGTTGTCATTGTTGCACAGAAAAGCTGTCCACACGTCTTGATATGAAGTTAACATATATAGATATGTTCAAGTATGACTATTTTAAACATTCAACTATTTCAAAGTCAACTTCACCATTCTTGGGAATGGATACTCTAGCATATTAAAGATCTGGTTGGTTGACATGAAGTTGTACTACTTACGTCGCCAGTATTACTAAAAGTAGGGTAAACATTAGAATTAGATACAGTCCCATGTTGCCTCGGCAGATTCTACGTATGTTTGCAAACACAACCGTTAAACCTACTGCACGTATGAATGCTATCAATTGGGCAAGACGGGTTGAGTATGTCAAATCTGGGTCTATTAGCTGTCCTCATTCTGAATCCGTATGTGACCTCCAAACCATTCAGTCTTGATTTTAGTACCGCACCTTCATATCGTCAATATATGTCATGACCATGTTATTGGTGTGTCTACGACGCTATCTATCACTTTTAATAAAGCCATTTGCAACTATACGATCTAAATTAGTTGAGAAACATAGGCCCTACTTAAAATAACTGTAGCTTTAGATTCCTCCTAGTCGGTCTAGACTAGCGATATTCTGCAATTTAGTTATTGTTTTATACAGACAATCTTTCATCTTTTTTTATATCTAAATTCTGGATTTATATTATATTATTCACGTGTACTGTAGACATGAGATACATCTCCCCAGGCTCTGCAAGGATTTAATAGACTAGAAGTCTACATCCTAAATTGCTATTTATCTAACATGCCTAAAGAAATTCATTGCCAGCCACTGGTTTGAGATTAGCTGTATCGTACTCGACTAATGATAAAACCTAAGCATTGGAGGGTAAGCTTGTAAGAACCTTCCTGTCTATCTAAAATACCAGCACCCGCCAATGATTTTAGGTAGACAAAAAAGTTTTTCCACCTACACGAATAGCTGCGATATACTGTCCCCGATATCTATCATATTTCACATATCGTTAATACATATAAGCGCCTACATGACAGTATGTGGGATATTTAAAGGCATACTATCACATATATTTATGGCCGATTTTTACTAATTCTTAGCTACAACTACAAAGTACATTCACTTGACATACATTATATAATCATGTTTGCACTTCCCAAAACCTTTCTACCGCTGTACGGTAGGCAAAATTCAATTTCAACAAACTGTTTTGGATTTTGCTGTTTATATCACAACCTGAACAATCTTAGTTCTTTATCCTTCTTTATATTCACGCAAGGGGACATAATTCTCAAATTGGTGCGACGAAAGAACTACGATTGCTTCATATATCATGAATACATCAAAGACAATATAATTATTAGTCATGACTACTAATTATTATAAAATATGAAATTTATTATAAATATCAAATGTTGGGGACTAAGTATACCAGTAAATAACAACTTTTAGGTGTACAAATCAAATGTAAATAGTCACAGACAGAAATTAGTTTGGCCATTATCTAGGCCAATCAACCGTGATAGTATGCCTTTAATTTCACATGCTGAGGACAGTGCACTACAAAAATCTACTGGGTCTTTGGTCCGTTTTCGCGTAAAGATAAAGTACATTCGGTTGTGTCACCTGTGTACTTTATTAATAGAAAATAAATACCATGAGGTCTATTTATATGAACACGACTATACTATAATAGTAGTAATCTGTGTCCAATTATCACCAGCCACAGACAGTTTCTCTAGACGATTTAATGAATAGCCATGCATTTGGGACCATCTTACTAACACATTGATCATATCTTTGATATTATTTTCTGACCTTTGACCGATCTCTCTTTACAGATACTGGTAACGTACACATGTTGATAGTGCAGCCACTAACCATAACAAGTGAGTATATTGTGAAGTAACATTTAATATGCTTAATATTAGTAGAAGTATTATAATAATAATACTAATAATAAGCTATAGTGGAGTTTCTTTGAACTTCTGGTCACCGCTCGTAGGACACGAGTTCCAATGTCTGTTATGCGCGTGCTTATGCATTTACTTTGTAATGTACTTAAATTCAATACAATTACGTGTCTATCGGTATGCAATCGAATATTCGCTGTTATCAAATGGATTGAAAGAGAAATGGTCAGATAATCGAAAGGTGGGTGTCCAACCCAATCTCTTGTTTTATAATATAAGTACATGAGTTTGAAAAACAGGCGTGGGAATGCGTACTTCAAAGACGATTATGCATAGTAGCTAATTAGTTTAGCAGATAGATTATATGGTATTTTGAAATTTGCGGGATGTTATTGAAATTCGACAAATTTGATTTGAACCCGTCCCGCTTGACGTCATCACAGCGTTTGGCGTCACTATAGTAGCCTACTACTCCAGTGTGCATTTCTAGACAATCACATCTTTGTTTGGAAAGCTACGAGATAACAGACTGGATATGTCTAGGCAATACCTTGGAAGAAAACACAGCCACCATAAACTCATTATATTAGGCTAGTTAGAAATAACTAAACTATTCATCAGCATCTGGAAACTGAGAGAGAACACTTCCTACCTCAGTCGCGTTCTAGAATCTAGTGCATGGATGATGGAGCATTGGGGGCATATATATTATGATATATTGATTCTTTGTTTACAAGTTGAAAGGATTCCGACTCTTACATTTGAATAGTTTCAATGTCTAACTTGTATTCCGTTACAAATTCGAACAATCTACAAGAGATTAAATCGGTTTGCATCACAATAATGTTGTTGGAAATGTCACAAACCGCTACCGTGGCGTTTATACGCGTTCCTGCGTTAGAACAACTCAATGTAACTATTATGATATTTATTCAACTTGTCCTCGTTATTCATGATAAATCCCACAATTTCAGGATATATTTCTTGAAGTTCATAACAAAAGTAATTATTTTCTCCGAGGTGGAAGTCCACTTGAAGCAGCCATGTAGTAGAATCAGTAAGGATTAGTATCACTACACCATGATGCGGCTCCAGTTAGATACCATGATATTTCAACGGGGAAAGTGTTTTGCTATCGGCCAATGAAATTGCTAGAACAATCCTAAATGTGATACAATCCTAGATCTAAGTACAATAATATATAATTAAACAAAAGAAAAACATTGACTTTAAAATAGTGTTATATGTGAAATACAGAGATCGAATAGCATATGACAACTACATAATCAGCAAATTAAATTAATGCACGACAATATGTATTTCTGTCATACAAATAGTATAGCATATTAAAATAAGACAGTACACCGACTTGCTGTTAAACTATCTCAATGTCATACATTAAAACTGTCGACCTTGTCGAGTAATTTAAAATAGATATAAATAACAACAAATCTGTCCCAGCTGATTTACTGTATTCGCTATCTTGTCAAGCGTATCATCAAACTGACTGAAGCGGTCGTAGAATGTAACGTGTTCAGTGAAAACAGTAGATGTACAAAATGTCAACATTTATGTATTTCGAATAAAACGTGGACATTTTCTGTCATAAAATAACTAAATATACAGTTTAAGATCCCACACATGTATCGTTGTATCCTAATATTGATTCTAGAAAGTGATTTTACTGATATCTGTGCAGTCATGTTCGTGTAGAAACTGACGATATCGTTTGTAAACTGTCTGTCAAGTGATACAACTTTTTACCGCTTACATTTCATTTCATAGTTTATAATTATGTAAAACATTCCAACATACATTTCAGATCCCCACATGACATTCGACAAGAAGAAAACCAACACCGACTACTGTCACATCGACGATGACGGGAATCTTGTCAACAAACCCGCCATTAAAATCAGACACCCGCAGAGGTTGAGGAAATATCGGGGTACATGTGGGTACAACCTCCTCCCCCTCCCCACGTCCCCCTCCACTGTACCCCCCGCCCCCCAGTACTGGGAGGTACACGCCAGGGTAGAGTGGAGGGGTAAGTGGTGGTGGTATGACCTGGAGCTGGGTGTGTGTGGGGAGGGGAGTCTGGACAGGGAGAGGTGTGTTTACGGTCAGCCTGACTCCTGGGTTATGGCGACAGTCGACTGTGGCAAACACGACGCTATCTGCGTCACCCCGTACATGGAGGGGGAGAGGGGGGAATGTTCTCTGTCTCTCCCACGCAGGTCTGTGACCACCCTCCAGTACGGGGTGGTTGTAGATGTAGGGCGGGGTAAGGTGGGGATTGTTGATCTTGTAAATGTGAAAGTGGTGATGAAATGTTCAGCTACGTTTACACAAACTCTTGTACCCGTGTTTGGTGTTGATCCAGATTATTCCTCCATTAAGATGACACTTGTGAGTGGAGGAGATATCGATATGACGACGGCGAAAATATCCCTCATTCAAAACATTCTGTCTACAACTTGAAGCGGCCATAGAAGGTCACGCGTTACATCATAATTGTAGACAGCTACAACATCAACATTTTTGGCATTCGGTTTTAAATTACTTGTTTTCAACGATAATATGACTAAATATACAGTTTAAGACCCCACATTTATAGCATTGCATCAATATTTCCCAAAATAACATTTCCTAATTCCATTAGTTCAAATTACACTAAATTTTCCGACTTACGTGTTTAGTGTTGGTGATACAGATATCTGCAATATATTTGATGACAGCAGACAAAATCCTTCATCAATATAATTATATCTATAACTGACTGAAGCCTTATAAGTGGACTTATAGTGATATGATAATATAACGAGACATCTACAATATCAATAAATTTGTAATTTGGATATGGATTCAACATTTTCTTCGATGAATTGGTTTAATTTACAATTTAAGATCCCACACATCTATATTATGGTGGTGGCACATGGTCCTGTGCATTGCACGGCTAGTATATAGACCGGGTGCCCGGATGGGTTAGCCTAGCTTAAAAGGTTACCAATACTAAAGTGTATAACATTATCAAACATGTCTCCCAGTATAAGAAACTGGACGTCAGAGCAATCAGGTTGAACTTATAAGCACGCTCGAGCTTGACCAATACTTGGAGGGATGACCGAGAGCCTGAGAGTATATATAGGATTCGTTCCTGCCCCACACTGAGCCATAGGTTGAACAACTTGTGCTGTCACCTTAGGCAAGTGGCTTAGTTCGAAAATACCCCTTCACCCAGCAGATATTGGGTACCCGGAAGTATATGATAGACATGTGAATGATAACCTTGTAGCGCCTTGAACGGCAGCTTGGGTTGCATACTCGCCATGGGGTTGAGAAGGAATTGCATGAGTGCACACACACCCAATGACTGGAGTAATACTGTAGCGCTGTGAGCATGCTTTACTCGAGCGTGGATTTGGCGCAATATAAATAATCTCATTATTATTATTATTATTATTATTATTATTATACTGCATCGATATTTTCCAAAAATAATGATTATCAAGACATAATGTGTTGAAAATAGTCAAATAAACATATCAATGTACAAGTACATCAACAACTAAACTAAATGCTCAGTTTATGTCGCCACACTCCAAGTGTTATCTTCTTGCTTGAAAACTGTCACGGGATGTTTTGAAGCAGGGCGAGATTTAGGCAGTTAATAAGGTCCACCGTCTCCACCCATCCCCAGCAATGCATACTGTATCCTACTACTATGCTAGTCAAGAGCCACACACAATGTACTACTGTGCCTCTCACCAAAATTTGCTAGTATTGCTGTATATCTGCATATTAAAAATAAAGTTTTGCACAAACATTTTGAAAATACAGCTTTATATGCACATGTAAATACCTTTTCATTTCTCTTTCCTCTTTTGTATATACTATTATCTCATCTTCTGTGTTATCAGGGGCAGATCCAGGAATTTGGTAAAAATGGTAATTTCTGTGAAAGGTTGTTGTTTTTTCCGTTGAAATTATATTACTAGTATACTAAATAACATGTTCATCCATCAAGTTGGTCATTTTGTCAACTGTCTTCAATTTCATTATGAATAGCGTCCGTAAACATTATGCAAAAAGATAAATAAATAGAAACAACATTTATAAACTTGTATCGTTAACCATGCTAACTGTAAAATAAAGAGTACAGAAATGTATTTATAATTAACTCGGAAAAGACTCGGTCGCGCGTTCATATTGGAATGTGGTACCTAAATCAAGTCAACATCTGTCATCGCTACTCTAACTGCATTTATTATGCCGAATAAGAACAATAAATGTATTGTATTTTATGTGTTGATGTATTGTATTGTCTTTGTGTATTTCGCTATACCTTGTATTACAGTACGGATAATATAGTAATGTCTATGTCAAGTGTAGTGATATTACTGTCATTTCCGCCGTGAACAGTCGTCTACTAGTACATCGTGTTAGGAATTTTTCAATAATCAGATCTATATTTCTATAAACACAAGCAGGATATTGATTCCGTGGCCAGTTCGCAGTGTCATGTTTATTGAACTATCAAAAACACAGTGAATACGATGGCGCGACTTGTTTCTTGAAATAGTGTGTAATAAATGTTAACGCTTGATAACAAGGTTTATGATGATCTCGAATGAAGACGAAGATGATTCTAGTTCCTTTACTAATGCATTAACATATAAATAATATATACACATACAATAACTGCGAGCCAATATGTGAACCCATTTTATATACATGTAATGAAGATGGTGTGGAGCTCCCTCCTTGTAATATATAGTTAATGACCGAGGAGACGGTTTCTCTTCGTCGACAGGCTAAGATAATAGTCGAGGTGCGAAGCA